>VZTX01005484.1:49367-61733 GCA_013400915.1 Pardalotus punctatus | reverse complement strand
CCCCGCAGCCGTCACGGCGCCCGCCCCCGCCCCGCCGCGATTGGCGGAGGGGCCGCTCAGCCACCGGGTAACCCGGCAACGCGGCCGGGCCCGCCCGCCCTGGGGCCGTCCGGCCCCGCCGCGCCGGGAAGGGGGGGGCAAGCAGAGAGCGGCCACACGCCCCCGTACTACTTGCGGCCTGCGCCCCACGTGGTCGGCACCTCTCTCTTGCTGCCATTGGTCGGCGAACATGGCCGTCATCTGGCAACCGCACTCTGATTGGTTCCACCTCACGGGGACCTCGCAGGATTGGTGACAGACGGGGCCTCGCCTCCCGCCCCCACTGACGTCATATGAGCCCATTCATAAAATGCTCAGGCTCCGCCTCGCAGCCGAATATGTCCCTCGGTTCCCCTCCCCCCAAGCCCGCACTGCGCTCGCCCACGGAACCGCGCCGTGGTCGCCACGGCACGGCAAGGCACAGGGGCGCAGGGACCCCTGGGCACAGAGAAACCGCACCGGGGCAAGTCCATCCCTGGGAAAGCGGGGCTGGGCACCACAACCCGGCTACCACTGCACCCCACGCACCGCGGGACTGGCGGCGCTCTCCCGTCTGACCGGCCTCGATCTGCCTTCCCCGACAACATCTACGGGCAACGGACGCTTTCTGAAACATTTCCCCTGAGCTGACCATTTGTTGTGCCATGCCTGCCCCGTCGCCCTTCACCTGCCCGTTTGGCATGACCTCTTTCCCAGGGCCGCACACACGATGAGTTAGGAGTGCCTGGACTTGGGAGGAGTGTAGGAGACACCTCTGAAATGACACACACAGACACACGCACCCCGTCGGTGGCTCTTTCCATGGTGGTGAAGGGCACAAACCTCTGCTGCCTTCTGTCACCTCCAGTCACCTGCTAGGGCCATGTCACCCATGCCTCCCACGTGGGCCCGGGTTTTTCCCTTGCTCCTAGGAGGGAGCCTGGGGCAGAGAGGAGATGGGACAGTGTGCGGTGTGGAAGGCTGGAGCCCTGAAATAGCTCACGGTTGAGATGCATTGCCTCAACAGGCTGAAACAGCAGGAGTGGCTGAGGTACACGGAAAGTCAGTGGCAAGTTGGTGTCAGGTGTGGGTCAACTAAGATATCAGAGAAGACCAGTGGAGGTGGACGGGATCACGGTTTTTAAAGGGAGC
This sequence comes from Pardalotus punctatus, assembly GCA_013400915.1. Classification (NCBI taxonomy): domain Eukaryota; kingdom Metazoa; phylum Chordata; class Aves; order Passeriformes; family Pardalotidae; genus Pardalotus; species Pardalotus punctatus. The sequence goes on along the minus strand of VZTX01005484.1, from coordinate 60,563 downwards.
CTCTTTCAACTTTCAGTGTCAACATTTTTTTCTAGAAAACAAGCCTTTTATACTATTTATCTGACAATGACCTCATTTTAAGCCATAAGAAAACTTCTCTAGATGAGGTTTTTTTGGACATCCATATCCAAGTTGTTAACAACAAGAAGCATGGGGGTAGTCTTGATGTTGCTTTTCCTTTCTCTCCTGCACTTGCAAATAGATCATACCCAAATCCAGCCACTACTGCTGAAGATCTCCAAGCTGTAGCAGCTTCCAGTCTGCAGCCATGTCCCCCTCTTCCACTTCTTTGCATTACTTTCCACACCCCATGCCGATGCCAGATGCAGCCTTCAGGAGCCTCATCTGCCTAATCCCAGCAAGCCTCAGGTCTGGCTTCCCTTTATAGATCTACTCCTACAGACTGCTTATTGTCAACTGAATGGATTTACAAGTCCTCTGCAATTTCTCTCTCCTCATCCCATTCCACATTTCTTAACCTTTGCCCGCTTCAGGGTTTGGAAAGAGCTCGCGTAAGGTGCCACCCGAATGGTAACAGATAAACAGTACCCTGAGTGTTGCACCTTGAGGCCACAACCTGACCACGGTGCAACGTGAATGCAGTTACAAGAACAGTTATTGCCACCTCAAAGCTCTCATTAAAAACAAGACGCTTTTGTATGACATCAGCTACCTGATGCAAAGAACTGTACATCCTGAGATACCTGAGGGTGCACTTTATGACCTCTCATCTATGCTAAAGGAAACAAGACCGAAGAAATTAAATTAAAATTTGCTGTGATAGGTTTATCCCTTTTATTAGTTTAATAAAAATAAATGTTTGCTACATTTCCTGTTATTAAATATATAGACACAAAATAGCTTTTCACTCAGAAATACATAATTAATAGAAATCAAAGGCTTCTGTTCATAATCTACTTGTGGGAAAACAAACTCATAGCGGGATTCAAATTTAATTTGATTCATCAACACACTGGCTGCAGTGATGTCAATTAAAGGCATGAAACTATCATACACTTTGCAATGAAAAAATGAGTCAAGTCACTGTCTTATTGGCTGACCCCTAGCTTTACAGTTGATTTTTAGAAATGAATCTTTATCATATAGCAGTTGTATCAGACCTAATAGGGGGAACATGTCACAGGATTTTGTTCTGTTCCACAAGAGGAAACATCCATTCTTCCATCCTCATTGTGAATTAGTTCACCTTTTTTTTTTTGCTTTTTGCTTTTGTTTGTCAATTACTCGTGAGAGGTGACACTGCAGAAAATTCAGCTCTCACCCAGTTTTCTTTCTGCATTTTTCCAAGAGAGCCCACCTATTGCTTACTGGACACCATTTTTAGAATAGTGTGATATGCTAGGGCTGTCTCCTGCAGTCATAACACAAGAAAAATCCTCATAGGCCTCACCAAGTGTGTAGTCAACATAACACCCTCCAAAGACAGGACTTTGATTACAAATAAGTGCAAAATGCTGGGATAATTTCCTTCTTGTTCCATACCAGCCTTTCCTTAATTTGTAAGCCTATTTTAATCTGCACAGAGAATCTTGACATTTTTGCATAAACCCTAGTGTGTTGGAAAGAAACTATATTGTTACAGCAAAAGAAAAGAACAGAGGTAATCAGAGGGAGGTTGAGTGCCACTCCTCATCGGGATCATAGTGCAATTGTAAATTGTTAGAAAGAACATGTGCTTTCTATGGTCATATCACATTATTTTCTTCTATTGGCTGTCAAGGCAGTTCTCAATTGTTCAGTTTTTGCAGAATAAATGACACACTGCTGATCCTCACTCTTTTGTCTTCCAGAGGACAGACGGATATGGCACAAGCATCTGGAAAGAGAAAAGGTAGAAAAGAGATCTACTATGAAGTGAGAAGAGAGATCTACTACAAGTCAAAGACAACACAAGAGCTGAAGCAAAGGATGGAAGGTAACCAAGTGTTTAGAACAGAAGCGGACAGGGCAGATGGACAGTGCATGTAGAGGATGGAGGAAAGGAGATGAGTGTTGGGCAACCTGCTGAAGGGAGCAGGCAACTTCCTACTGGACATTCATGTAAGCTGCACTGCAGTTACCAAGGGGATGCTGCCAACTACAAATGGATCAGAAATAGGGAAGGAAGTACGTGGGTGCTACGAAAAGTTTGTTGGTCTCTGTCAGAGTCTACCCATCTTTTATTATAACATCTTCTGCCCACTGCACTGCAGTTGTGCTGCTCCTGAGACGTCTTGTCTGAACAACCTTCTTGTTGCGAGTCAGGACAGAACCTGCCCCACTGTTCTCTCTGGGGGACTGATAAACTCCTTGACAGAGAAGCACAGACACAGCAAGGCAGTCCTCTAGTTTTTTTGTGTTAAAAAAATAATACTGGTTATTCAACAGTGTTGCTATTTTTTATGCTACTCTGCTCGGAGAGAAAGGCAGTCCTCTGAGAGGCTTACAGTCTACATTTAGAAGAAGATGAGTCACAGGCAGGGAAAGGGACTCACTGGAAGGGAAAGAATTATACAAAGGTCAAGTGAGGGGTTTTGGATCTCTTGCTTATGGGTATCACACATTCCTGAGCAACAGGCATATCCCCCCTTTCCAGGGTTAATCCCAGTATTCTCATGAGCTTTGCAGGTCTGTTCCCATTTGCCGTAAGCTGCTGCAAATCCCAAAGGAGCATCCACTCGGCTGAGCTGATAAAACAGACAGGCATTTTGAGTGTACTCACACATCAACATGCATACAGATGTATATGAGGATACCTTGCCAAGGCCCCAGAGATCCGTATTTCCACAGCCTCTTTTATCAGTTCAGGCGTGTAGTCAGTTCCAGATGACTGCAAATGCAATCTGGGTCAGGGCGGTGATGCAAGCCTCAGTCAACCCACAGCTTGGCTACATTGCTCCATCATATGGATCGTGGCCAAGCTGTACAGCAGATCACAAGAGAGATGAAAGAGGTCTTTAGGAAAGCTAAAGAAGTAGTGACATGCATGACTAAAAGATGCAAAATAAGGAACAAAAAATAAGGATACAGAACTACATAGAGGACGACATCAAAAGGAAACAAAGAAAACAAGAATATAGCATGGGAGCAATAAAACACAATGAATAGGGGATAAGAGTACCCAATAAAAAGATACATTCAATTTTTACTATGAAGTTTTTCTGTGACATTGCTGCCACAAATACCTCACAAGCAACCACACGTCTCAGTGAGACCACAGTCCCGTGTCTCACACGTACATGTTCCCTCCGGCCCCCCTCTCTCGGTAACTGAGGAAAACGCCTCTGACTACAAGCCCACTGGTGAGAACCCAAGACAGTCACTCACTGACCACACAGTGAGACATGTGGCTTGGGGGTCTCAGCACTCAGGAGGCCTCAGCACTGGGATCCACTCCCCATCCTAGCCTGTCTAGTGCAGCCAGCAGTGCCATCTGCTCTGCAGCAACCCTGAGAGAGGGATGGGGGACTGCTGGTTATCTGTGATGTGTCACGTTTTTTCCTGACACTGAGAAGTGTAGTCATTTGTTTCATTAAATGGCATTCTTGTACCCAGCACTAATTTTATCCCTTTACAAATACGTTTTTCACTCTAGCAACTCAAGAGCAGCTCTCCCCCCTGTACAGTCATTCTGCTCTCATGCCTCTCTTACCATTACTCACACTTATTGCAGTGAGGCCAGATTCAATAAAGGGCCTGGCTGCTGCGGTGCTGAGCACTGCAGTGTATCCTTGCCTAAATCCATGGCCCCAAATTAAGACACCCTGCTCCAGTGTACACTGACGGTAAATATTAGACTACCTAAGAATGTAAGTTTCATTGTCCATCCCGTTAAATGAAGATCTCTACAAGAAGCAGTCAGACATGCCAACAAATCTTTCAAGATACCTCATCAACTGCTGACTTGATCGTAATGGTGGGGAGAGGCAAGATACCTTATGAGGATTTCCAGATCCTCAGCCTTTCCTTAGGCACTTACTCCGTCTCCTTGGAGGGGTCATGGTACCCCTCTGAGTCCATACACTATTTAGCACTCGTCCAGGAACTCAGGTTTCCCTCCTCTGCCTGAGAGGGCAGCAAAGTGCTTTAACAACATGGCACAGGTGTGTGCTGGGTGAGGTGATTTTGGTTGAAGCTGTTGCACAGCACACAGAATCATCACATCACAGAACTCTAGAATGGCCCGGTTTGGAAGAGACCTTAAAGACCATCTACTTTCAACTCTCCTGCCATGGGCAAGGATGCCTTTCACAAAGCCAGGTTTCTCAGACCCCCATCCAAGATGGCCTTGAACGCTCACGGGACAAGTCATCCACAACTTCCCTGGGCAACCTATTTCAGTGCCTCACCACTCTCAGTAAAGAATTTTTTCTTAGTAACTATTTTTCTTTCTGCTGTAATGATGGGAGGGAAAGCCAGTGGGACCGGAGGGGCTGGGGCAGATATTCTCAGCCCCATCCTGTGCATACATTTTAAGCATGTGTTAAAGTGGTGTATTTGGGCAACTCTGGAAGCAGATACTTATGTACCCTCCTCCCTCCTGGCATGCTATACATGAAGCAGGTGCTTGGGGATCCATGTTTCAGACTTGGGCCTTGCCAGCTGGCTCTCGCTGTCAGCCCCTACAGTACAGGACTCCTGTGGGCCTAACATAAGGCACCTCGAGCTGATCAGCCCTGCTCTGCAGCACTTGCAGGAGCAAGCGTGCCAGAGAGCAGCAGGTTGAGAGAAAGGGATGGAATTAGTAACATTAGGTGCCCTAATAAATAAGCAACTAAGAACAAATTTTGATTGATGTGTCACTCATCTGCAATTGCACACTTTTGACTATAGTTTCTATGAGAAGGGCAGAAACCTGCAAACACAAGGCAGCTGTGAAATACAAATCTTACCTTTGAAACTGAGTCATTCAGGCATTTTAGGTTACCACACTGTATAACAGCTATACACTCCTTGTTTCTCAAATAAACCTTGGGTGTCAGCAACCTGTCCTGCTGCGGGGAATAAAGTCCCAAATTTCTCAACAACAAAACACTCGGGGCAAATGTAGCAATGGAAGACAAACAGAACCTAAAGCCAAACAGTAACTGGAATATTAACTAGTTGGGTCTATAGGTTGTAAATTTAACATGCCATGCAGACATACACAGCTCTTTATGAGAAGATGTGTTCAGTTTCCCTTACAAACAGGAAATTATACAAATGGCCCTACAAACTTATAGTACTTGATACAGGGATTTTTCACTTTTACCTACTACGGATTGACAAGTGAGTCTCCTGTAAAATCTCAAAATTCCTCTTTTTGTTGTCATTCCCTGTTCAGAGTTCCCAGAAGTGGTTGCAATGAGGAACTCCAGATCCTCTCATCATGCAAACCAAGGAAAGGCTTAGTAGGACATATAAAGTGGGGGTTGGGTTCTTTAATCACCAGCAACATTGGAAATCAAGTACTACTCAAAAAAAAAAAAAAAAAAAAAAAAAAAAAAAAAAAAAAAAAAAAAAAAAAATTCTAATCATTGTGCATGCTGCAAATCCAAGTGCAGCATGTGTTTACTGGAGACATAATATGGCCATGGCAACAGATCAACCTTTTTCAATCCTCCAACCCACTGAAATATATTGATTTTGAGCTCAAAATACCATCTGTAGAAATTAACTTCTGTGTGCTCATTGTTTAATCCCTGATGTCCCTTCTACCTAGTTTTGTAACTGTAGATAAGTGATACAGATACTTGTCCACATAAAATGAACAAAGTTCAGGAATGCATGTCCCTCGCACCACTGCCAACACTCAGAGTCACCTTGCACGATACATTCACTTTCAGACTCAGATGATGGACTACATTTGGTAATAAATCTCTGTCTTCTCATATTTTTTAAAAAATCTGTCATCCTCAATTGTCTCCTTAAAGATCCACATGACAGACCGTCCTGGTGCCCCTGCCAAAACCTAGTATTTGTAGAAGACTTTGTCTTGGCCCCTCCCAGTATTTAATGAACATGAATTCCACTTTGAAGAATGCCTTTTAAGCACACTGTATCATTCCTAGAGGAAATGTTAGGGCAGAAAGTTCAACTAGGACCCTACAAGGGACAGAAGTTGAGAGCAAAAAAAGTATCTCGGATTGCTATCTATCTTTAAAACCCAATTATGCAGCTGTATATTTTTCATCAAATTCTACACACTTCTTCAAAATGTTTGGCTTCCAGACTTCCTAAAGGGTTCTGCCATTAAAGTTTTAGACATTAAAGCTGGCATTTCAAAACCACCATTGTTTAAAAGCAATGTAGGACAAAAGACACCATAATAATGTTTCCACCCAGAAGGCCATCTATTCAGGGGGTGTAGAATGCTATCCCCCTCTAGACTTCAATGGAAATCTGAAGATTTACAGCAGCAATGGTCTGGCTCCAAAGTATTCTTACAAAAAACAATTAAAATGAAAGAAAGAGCGATTAAAAAAAACAAACCAAAAAATACTGCTGCAGGCTGCAGTGAACCCTCCATTTTCAAGTCTACTGCTACCAAACCAAGCTCTGGCACACTTTGGTTTTGTTCAGTTTGTAAGTTCCCAGTACTTCTGTACATTGATCCTCTGTTCCTTCTACTCATCAGCCAGCACCCGCAGCGAAACAGCTATATGTTTATTTATACATGTGTGTGAGTATACACGTGTACACATCCCCCCCCCAGACGTAAAACCAGCCAAATAATGGATTTTCCCTCCTCTTAGAGACAGCAATAACACCTTATTTTTGTTTAATACTAAAATATTAGCCATTTTGTTTTTATTATTGAGTCACACAAATGTCATTATCAACCTTATTACAAGAATGCTGCTCACTTTTGTGACTTAGCTCCCCCAATTGGTGCTATTTCAAGAGGCATAATACAGCCCAAGAGGACTAGGAATGAGCGACACCAGTGGAAGTGCCTCTTTTTATGGCAGAAAGCCTTGCAGGATGACACGGGCAAATCAGGCCAGAAAATTTTCCTTTTGCTGAAGGCCTAACACAGTGTTCCCACCACTTCAATGGGAAGTCCACGACTTCCTTCCAATTCAAAAAGGTCAAGAAAAGAACAAGAGAAAGAACCTGCTATGAATAGAAATTATTTTCTTTTAAGAATCAGACTCATGATGGAAGAGAAAAATAGTTTTCAGGAATCTGGGTTAAATAACACCCAAGCATGTTTCATTCCACACTCATACCATCACTTTATGGTCATATTTCTACCCTGTAAGCTTCAAGGTAACTGTCTGTAGCTCAAATCCCACTTTACAGAAAAAATGTACAAGAAACCATTTAGAAATCATACATATTTATTTTTTTGTCTTCCTAGTCTTTCATACTGTCCTATACCAAATGAGCCTTCCATTTTCATTACTTGTTCACCTCTAGGCATAGAAAGGAAGTTTAATTCTTATAATCCAGTCACTTCTTTGCTTCAGCAACTACTGAAAGTGCCACTGGTAGTACTTAATGCATAAATTGATGATTGGATTGATTCTATCCCTTAGTTTTCCATTGACCACTGAACAGGAAGTTACCTCCTTAAAACATATTATTTCTCTTTGAATAACCTGCTACAGCTGTGGACTGAAAAATAAAATTAAAATGGATGACTGAGCAATGATTGCTTAACTCCCTGTGGAGATTTCCCAAAAGCCAAAATGCCAAGTAAAAATCTAAACTATCTGCCTAGAGGACAGCAGCCTTGCTGAAAAGCAATGTTCTTTAATCTTTAAGTTCTTCTGTTAATTCTTCATTGCTGCACTAAGTGCTGTATGTAAAAACTATACTTTTTCTGCCAAAAGGCAGAAAAAAAAGACACAAGGTCTCAGGTAACATCCTAAGAAAGCTGATTATACATACATTTTAAAATGCAATATTGTCTTGGCCTAGATGACTGATTTTTTCATTCAAAAACTTGCCTAAAAATTGTTCCATGAAGACTTCTACAAGTAGCCCATCCAGGGACAAAAGTCAGGTAGCACCTTCAACCATGGTGTCCAAACCAAACGCAGTTCACAGCAAACACAACCAAACTACTCTGCTGCTATTAAGGGGCATATTAAAAGGAAATTAATATGACAAAAACCAGCAGCACTTTCAAAATGGACCCACTGTAAATTAACATATCCATCTCAGAATCCATTTTACTGATACACAAGAATGCAGTATTATGCGAGGGGCTATCCAGGATTCCCAAGCCAAATTCCCCTATACTATGCCGCACCCAACACTGATGTTTTTTCCTGGATATACTGATGTTCTTTCCTGGATATATCAAACTTCCTTTTAAAAGAAATTTCAACTTCTTTCTCATTTGAAACTGCTCCAGAATATCATTAGTCTGATAGAGCTCTCCTGCAATTTCCAGCAAAGGCTACCCATTATCCCTTTTACACACATTTGTTTTGCTTTATTCTAATCTTGAACTCATATAATTATTTTCCTTCCTTATATAACAGTGTAATTGTCACTTCTGTGTCTTTCTGTTAAGCCTCTCTATTCCTCTTAACATCCATGTGGTCCTTTTCTGCATCTGTTCCATCCATCTGTTTGAACCCATTTATCTGAATGTGGGTGATAGCTGGGCTCCAGATAAGGTCTTATTAATGCCATATACTTTGATAGTAATATTTTCTATACATACAGGAAATCCATCCCTTAGCACTGTCTAGGACACTATGTTCTTTTTTTTAAATTTTCACAGCCACATCATGTGCTGTCATTCTACTGCTATTACACCAACTATTACAACAACTACCAACTTGTCACTGAAGTGATGAACTCTTCTAGAATAAATTGTGATCAGTTTTTATTTGCATCACTAAATCTCATCTAATGCTATTAATCTCAGTTTTGATTCATCTTGTCAGCACATGGATATTCCAATCCTCCTCTCTATAAATACAGTCCACGAGTTTCGTGTCGTAAGTTTTTAATCACTGTTCTGCATTTTCCCTAGTGTCACTAAGGAAAGAATTCCAATAGTTTTTGAAAAGTCCAGTTTGCGGCCTTCTTTCCACCTACTATCTGTCAGTTCATTCCAAAGTCACCTTACAGTGCAATTAATCAAAATTTTCTCCATTTTACATGATTTCTTCACATGGTACAGTATCAAAATTTCCTCACAATGAAATGTAAAGTAACAAGGTAGTCTGGCACAGTCTTGTTTTGCTTAAACTGCATTTTGTCCCACCTTTAATTTCTCTGTGATCTTATTTTGCCCTTCAAAAATAGTCCTACAGCTAAGTGTACAATGGCTGCCAGATTAGTCAGCTCTATTACTAATCTTCTCTTTCCTTTGGGTACCCTCAACTATTTGACCTTTACATGTAAACTTCCACTACTAATACAGTATTTGCAGTTAGATGATACATTTTTGGAAAGGTGATATATTGTATTTATTGTGCTAAAGCACAATTGCGGTGCTAATGCATTGCCACTGAATTAAGAAAACAGAATCCAGGAAAATCTACTATTGTAAAACTGGAAAAGCAGTGGTTAGAATGGGAACAGAGTAGGCCATACACTAAGAAGTTTAAAACACGTTACAAGAGATTACTTGTATTTTCCTTGCCTCAGTCTTTTCAGTTTTATTTTGTTCTGGACTTGCTGATTTTGTATCTCAAGCCAACTTCAACAGCTTCACTCTGCAGGTCCAAACCACCAGGGGTTATAAAACTGGCACTTAAGGCATTTATCCATTTTCTGTGGCCACCCAACAATTTATTTTATAAAAACAACATTTTTTCCTCCACTAGAACAATAACTTCCCTTGAGAAATCCCATATATTTCACTGGGTTTTCTTTCTTCTGAGAACCATCTAGGTACACTTTAAGAACTGTATTTCAGGTAGTATCATTGGCAAAATTTGATGTGCTTTCTGACACAAAAATGTTTGTAGAGCTCCTCACATACCTCTTGCAGAAACTGAGCAATAGAAAACAAGCCTACTATGGCATATTTCCCTTTTTTTGTTTGAGCTCAACAGTATAATTTTCTTTGCAGTTAATTTATTAGTTAACAAGTTAATTATATTTTCTTCTGAATCTCAAGAGGGTTACTACTACCAAGGAAAATTACCTAACAACAATCTTTCCATTACCAAGAGAAGTTTAAGCATGCTCAGCCCCAAGTTCAGCTGACTGCTGATGCATGACACCGTCTTTCAAGATCTGCTCCCGAAACATACAGACGAAAACAAAAAAATACGAACAAAATTCACTTCAGACTGATTTATTGTCATTCCTTTGACACACAGAGTACGTTACCTCTAGCTAATTAACAAGTTACTTTAAAACATCAGAAGGTTTAACAAGAACTGATTTGGCAATATTTGCATAAATTAAATTAACACATAGTATATTTCCTCCTTTTTGTTCCCTCTCCGCTTTGTCCGGAGAGAAAATAACCCGCGATCACATAAACTACCACGTTCTGTTTGCTTCCGGGGTTTGTCCCACAACTTCAACGCACTTCAACACCTTCATGCATCGTAATTCTTCCACTTCACATTTAAAAACACAGACTAAAAAAACCCAACTTGCAGATAAAGCACTGATTCCCCTCCTGCCACATGCCAGCCTTTGCTATCGGCTCAAGCGGAGGAGGCCACAGGAAGGCATCTATCTGTTCCCGGGTTCCGTGCAGAGCTCAGCACGAATGGAAGCAAAGCTCCGCACAAGCAGTGAGCCCGTGAGCCGGTGCCTCTCCGGAGCCCCGAGCAGCCCCAGGTGCGGCGGGGCGGCAGGAGCCCCAGAGCCGGCGCGGACGAGCCGCCGTGTGGTTTAACCAAAGCAAATCGCCCTCGGGCGGACGCGGCACCGGACGAGCCCTGCTGGACCGGGCTGATGCCCCGTCGCCCGGCCCGGGCGCGGAGCCGCAGGCAGCGAGCGGCACCGGGAGGCCCCAGCTTCGGCCTCGCCCACGCCCCGGCTTCGCCGACACCGGAGCTGGGCAGAACTGTCCCAGCACCACCGGCTCCGGGGAAAACGGGCAAACCTGCCACTGACCTGCCGGCGCCCAAGGCGCGCACAAGACCGGGCCGCGCCCCGCAGCCGCTGCTCAGGGCGCGGGGATAGCGCCGGCGCTCGCCGAAACACCCGGCCGGACACGGGCCGGCCCAGAGCGGCGGCTGAGTGCGGACGGGCCGGGCCAGAGCCCCCGCCCGACGGGACAGCGGC
>VZTX01005484.1:243-49212 GCA_013400915.1 Pardalotus punctatus | reverse complement strand
GGCGGGCCCCGGGCAGCTGATGCTGTGGCGGGGTTCTGTATTCCCGCAGTGTGGTTTCTGGTCCCAACCACAACTGTTTGTTACTGGCATTAACTGCACGTTCCCTGCCAGATAATAAAAAGCAGGTGAAATATCTTATTCTATTTGGTGGGGCTTAAAAAATGTTATTTATTTATATTTGAGAAGGCAAATTGTAATAAGCAAATTAACTCAAAAATAGCTTTACAACCCCCAGAAAACTTTGGGACAAAGTTCCTAGGAAATGCTGGGCTATCCTGCAGTGAAACGAATGTGAAAACTCAGTCACACACTCATGTTCTGCCCTCCTTCCCATACACTCTTCATACAGGTGCTCAGTATACGTATGACTAACACAGCACTTTGTCAGCTCCTCTCTTAAAATAAGTAGCAAACAATGTGGATGCAACTACCCTACTGGGAACTAAAAAATAACCCAGAGAGTCAGAATCCATTTATAAAGTAAGTGAGGGACAGGGGTAGATAGCACAAGTTCACGCAGAAGCAGCACCTCAGAGTAAAATCCACTGGTCTCACCCGGCCCCCCTCCACAATTCAGGACTACACCCCGAAACACCCCCATGCACACACAGAGCTCATCAGCTACACTTCTATTTTATTTGCCTTTTTTTTTTTAATGAAAGCCTCATGCAGCAAATACAAGTCAAATATCTCTAATTTGTAGTGCTGCAGACTGTAACATGCTCAGACGTGTAACTGCCTGACAGACTACACAGAAATCTGGCTTAGGCTCCAACCTCTAAAACAAATGCAAATATCCAGAAACATTCTGCTATTTCTCAAAAATTAAATTACAAGTAAAACAAACCTACTGCCACATTCTTCACATAAATATCTATTTTTTAAAAAAATAAATCACTACAAATTTATTTATTTCAAACTAAACAACACAGAAGAAAGAAACACATATATGTTCTCCTTTTTAGAAAAAAAAAAAAACAGACTTATTTATGGGAAAAGCACACACATACCTTCTTTTTTTTAAGTTAATTTTTAATACCCTGCCCCTTAAATTAGCCTACAAGCCAATAGATTTATCTAGAGAAAACACAATTGGAAAACCTCTTTATGTTGCACTGTTATTTGATACTTACAGGAGGTTTTTTAAGACAATTCACAGCCACACTATTTCAAACAGCACAATTGCAATTATTTAGAATTTATTCTTTCCTGTAGCAATTTTTACTTTAGTATGTTTTTCAGAATTTCCTGGGAAAACACAATCAGTTGCCATCTAGCTTAACGCACCTACACTGTTACTTCTTTCTCTACATTTTCTCTTTACAAATCAACCACAAACATTTTATAAGTGTTTACATATACATAATAAAGTAAGAAGAAGGACAATACCACAAGAGAAATGCTCAAAACCAAACTGAAGGTGTAAATGACCTCCTCCCATGTTCCAGACGTACCTACAAAATCCCTGCTCACTGGTACAGGATTATACATTCCATTATGAGTTCAGCCTTTATATATTTTGTACTATTTTAACACCCTAAATTTATAGATTTTTAAAATTGGCATGTTAAAAGGGCTTTATTTAAGAATTTCAATGAAAATAGTGTTATGTTTTGTCATATTACCATAATCCTTCTTTTAAAATCACTTAGAATTTCAGTATAACCTAATTAAGTAATTTTAAGTAAGTCTTAACCCAAATACATAGATCTAATAAAAATGTATTTTGCAAACAGGGAAAATAGACTTCTGAAATGGATTCCTCAGGTATGAACAAAGATACTGAAACATTTCCTCCCCACAAACTTTGAGATCTGAACTATACCACAGCACTTACATTTAAAACTAAAATACTTATAAGAAAACAAATTTCACCAAATGTCTAGCATAATGTTTCATTTCAATTGTATTTCTTTATTCCTTTTATATTTGAAAGAAATCTATTTTCCTTGCCAAAAAGGAGAGAGAATAGGAGAAGAAAAATACTTCAAAATCCTAACTACCTATCTGCACATACTATTTATTTCAAAACTCTAAGATCAATTTATACTTTTTTTTAGAGAATTACAATATTTTGTCTGTAGAAATATTATTATTTAGATTTTTGCCTTTTCAAAGGCTACAGAACAACAGTATAGATTTTAGAGACTTCTAATCATTTTTAATCTCTCACTTTTTTCAATACTACAAACATCCCATTTGGTGAATGGAATTTACATTTCTCTGTTGTCTAAATTATCAGAGTTGAATCAACAATTCAAACCAGGAAGAACGAGTAATGTACTGTAACACAACAGCAACTCCAACACTTTAACACAGCTCTTCTATCTATTGGTGTATAAAAAGCTTACACAAAGTATAAAATATCTCAGAAATATAGACTCTTTCCTGATCAGAGAATTTTACTTATTGACTAATTTGACCCCAAGCAACAGCATTTTTCTCAAAAAGCATCCTGTCTAGAACTTTATGCTATTTACTGACTCTTGCTTAATTAACCAGCATGCTTTAAAACCAAGTCTCAGTCCTTCAACTTAATCAAAACAGACTACTTTTAATTGCTATCACATCAAATATATTTATCAACACAATAAAGCCACATACATTTAGAAAGAACTATTTTTTTAGCCCTGTCTTTGACCAACCACAGATTATAGCATCTACTTCCAGTTTATTAGCTGTTCTAATATGAAGCAAACTGAAACACATAGCACAGTTCACAAATACATTGATCTTTCTATAATATCATATCATTTGCATCTTTTAACGGAAAAATCCAGTATACCACCATCAGCACTGCTGTTATCCTGCAACTGATTGGACATCAGAAGGACTTGGCATTAACTTCCCTCCCTCACAACACTGTGCCTCCTCACCTCTCTCAAAACAAAACCAAAATATCTGTTTGTCTGAAATGTCAAAAAACTCCAAAATCTAAAAGGCCAAAAGGTCAGGTATTATTTAATCTGAACAGAGAAGTTATTTTTTCTCTCTATTGAAAGCCATCAGTAAGAGCGCGTTTACCTGAGAAGGGATGCCCATGTCCCTCGGACGTCCGTCCTTCTGTCCCAGAAGAGAGGTTGTGCCACACTCTCTGTAACAAAAGAGAGAATAGATTAAAATTATTGTATGCCCAGACATATTTTTGCACATTGAAATTATATGGCCCTCAAAAAGCTTTGTATCTTTTGGTCTGTAAAGCTTTTAAAAAACTCTTATTACATGCTAATTTGAGTCCTCAAAATTGGTTTTGATAAGTCAGGTACACATGTCAAAAATTAGTTCCATACATGGTCAGTTGAAGTGCCAGATTCTCCAGACCTGGTTTTCAGTTTTTAGAGGCCTCTATATTGCTGCAAGCTCTATCCCATTAGCAACATTTAATCTGCATGTGGTATGATCTTATATTAAATATTTAAAAAAAACACTTTACATACACTGAAATTTTTTAAAAGCCGTTTATGTGAGGGACAAAGTCCTGAGATATTTCTTCACACAGCAACTTTTCCCTTCTCTGCTTTAAAAGCTGAATACCTTCCCAGACAAATATGATCTGTGCTTTACCCATTTTTCTGTCATTTGTGTTATTTTGTACTTACTTGTGATGCTGCAGAATTTACATAGGCCTGTAGTTTTCAGACTTCTATCTCCTCCCTCCACCTGTGAGGAAGATACCAGCTAAAATCACTGTCTATACACCATTTTCCTTCCACGTTTTCTGTCTAAACTTTTCCAAACAAATGTGAGAGGGAAAAATGTTTAAGATGAGTACAAATTCAATGTGCTGAATTTAAAAAAAAAAAAACCCACCTTGCTTCAGTTTGTCATTTAATAAGCATTATCGACATAAATTATGGTCTGAAAGCCTCAGCACTGTATGATGTAGTATTTATGACTAAACTGCCTTAAAAAAAAATCTGTCATCTCTTACCCTTTTCCTTCAATATATTTACCCTCCTCATACTCCTTAGACCTACAGCAGACTGTTGCCACACATGTATTTTCCCACCCCATTTCTTAGACATTGACAAATGTGAACCAAGGAAGAATTTTGCACAACGTTAACTTATCTAAACCACTTATTTCATCCATTCTTTTTTTTGTCCATGGCATCCCGTGGTTATTTTTTTTACCCTCTGCTGTTGTTTTGTTTGGTATTTCCCCGCTTTCCTGTACTTTTGTCTCCTGCTGGTCCTACTAGACCAGGCAGGAACAACTGAATGTCTGTCTCTCCCCATAGCTACACTGCCTCTCATTTTTTGGTGTTTTATCACTTAAACACATTCACCCATCATTTTCATATATTTTTAAAGATACTCTTTCTTTCCCTTCTCTAGAAACTTGCTGATTACAGGCACCAATACTTTTGTAAAGCAAGGTCAATCCTGTCCTGTTCTAGCACATACTTCTGTCAGAATATTAAGGGTGCATGACTTACAAGCCTGTGATACAATGCGGAAAATGCATCAAAAAGAAAAAGAGGGTAACATGTACAGATGCCACTAAATATCATAAAGAAAAAAACCAGACATTTTTAATTGATTTTGACTTTTTAAAGAGATACCATCATGAGAAAACAGCTGTCTTTAGGGAAAATCTTTATCTAGATCACTAGCAACACTTTTTCACACTAATAAAAGTAAAGAAAATATTAAAATTAAAATTTACTGTTTGGCATCAGCACTTTAGGATTTCTGCATTTCACTCAGCCTGGGGAGTGAGAGTTGCCTCTTGGTTTCACTTTTGTTCTCAGCTAGTTTCACTTTCATGCACTGGCAAAATCTTTTTGATTTTTGATTCAGCAATGTTAAAGATTACACTTACATCTTTAAAAAATCCTCATTACAGTTTTAATACGAACAATTAGTGTCCATCTACTTCCCAGGACACCAAGAAAAAGTAATTTGGGAGCCTAAATAGAATGCGTAGCATACTTCTAAAGGAGCACCTTTCACCTGTCTCATGTTGGGTTATAGTCTGCTCCTTCTTTCCCCAAAATCAACAGGAAATGTGCCATTCAGTTCAGCGATAGCAGGATCAGGCCACTGGGTCTGTAACCTGCAACAAAAGAATGCTATATGCAGACCAGTATATTCCTTATAACATACAGTGTTTGCCTTTAATTATTTTCCTGTGCAAACTCAAGGGGAAAAAAAAATCAGTCCCTGCATCTACCTTTCTATATGCTTTTAAATTAGCAATAAATACCTTTCTTGACATAGGCCATAGGAAATTAGAGGGCATATGTTCACTTTGGTTTGCATGGGGAAGGAAACACTGTGCCTCCCTGCTACCAATTGCGATAACTCTTTCTCCTCCTTCTGCCAAGTGTAATCTAGAAAAAACACTCCAGCCCAGACAAAACCTTTACTGTCTTGCACCAGAACCTTGGCTAACTAAAGTTTCCTAAGCTTGTACTTGTGTTACCATCATTTCTTCGGGATAAACCACAATGGTCTCAGCAACTAAACTATCAACAGCAGGACAAAAACCAGCTTAAATTTATATTTTCCAAACATGTATATTCCCTTTTATATTACCTTCCCTGTCTGTACTACAGGCTCCAAAACGCAGCTGTGAACTCACACACATTTACGCAAGCACATATACATACAATGAAATCTTCCTCTAGCTACCAAAAGCACTACAGTTTCTGCCTGTGTAGACATAAGGGCTTCTGAGACATTGAGACTTGATGGAAAGATTTACGGGTTTGTAGGAACCATACAACAATCACTTTTTCAACTTCTTTCCTAGAAATTTTGTGTCCCACAAGCACACACAGGAATTGTCACTAGCTGCTTACAGAAACTACTGTCATGTTTACATGCCAAAAGTTAAATACTAAAAGCTTACATATGTAACTCCTGTGAGAATACTTATATCACAGTTTTATTTACACTACTGTTTATTTCACCATATGAAATGTGACTAAAACCATGGAATTACATTGTGGTCATGTACCCATCCACTTCACAGACGCACACTTTTCTATTCTAGTAATCTGTGGTACTGTATATTTGACTTATATTGTCACATTACACATCGAGACACAAGCAGCTTCTGCAGCATGATGTGGCACATGTTCCGGCTTTCTCTTTTCCTGGATGTTACGACACAGGAGTTGTAACTCCTCTCTAAAAAAATTTGCCTCTGCCTTCCTTCTCAACCATGACTTCTCCTCTCCTTTCCCCAGAAGACATCCTTTGTGTTTCCAAGGCCAGTTCAACATGAGAATTACACATACACTAAATTTGAAGTGTACAAATATACCCCATGTTCAGTGGGGTTATTCACTCACTTAGGTCAACCACACCTTAAGGTGTTTCAGTACCATAAAAAAACAGACCCTATAATCACCTGGGTCACAGAGAACTCAGTTTGCTGGAAAGCATGATCACAACACAGACTTTCACATACTCACAACGTGCTACATTTACATCCCAGGGTATCCACATTCCTCATAAGTGCCAAAATTCACTCTTTCCTAACTGCTACATCTAAGACTTGTTTGTCCCAAATTTCCTAATGTCCAGCCATACTGTTGATAGAGTGTTTTGGTGGGAGTTAGCTATTACACAGATTTTACATCAGGCTTTCACCCAGGATTGCATCTCCCCCTGTAATAGAGTGTCCTGGAAGAAAGTCTTTGTTACTGTCAGCTTTCCTTGCATTAGCTTTTCGGGCAAAAACCCTGAGTTGTATCAATTTCTTTAACATATAATGAAGCTTAACTTAAGTGAACACTCGTGAACCAGTAAATAGCCATCAATTAATATTGGTGGAATCAAAGGAGTAATTACAGGAAATACAATAGCCTGTTTCAAAATGGTTCCTTTAAAGGATGTACTTCATAACTTAGCCTTGCTCTTAAATGCTGTTCTTGGTGCACTCATAGAAATTATTTCCTTCTGGAGCATCCTGGCCTGTATTTTACCTGACATTTATATAAATATTTGCTATATGTTTTTGTGCCTCTTTAAGCAGGTAATTTTAGCTGTGTGATTGCTGTTTATCTTTTGTCTTCCAATATTAAGGATATTAAGGCCTCACAGCAAGTATTTCAATGAACCTTCAAAATACTATGAGAGTGGTAGAGAGGCAGATGACAGTCACCTGAGAAAGGTGATGGAAAGAGGGGTGGTGCTCCTTCAAAGATACTTAATGTTATACTAATTCCCGAAGTGCAAAGAAGGGAGCTCCCCATGAGGTGCCTTTCCTAGCTATGCCAGCAGTTTTGAAGGGCTCTGCAGTCTGTCCTAGGGGTTTCTAATGGTTTTCAGCCCTCTTCTGACATGTCCTGCTGCAGTACAAGAGGTTATCACAAGGATGGTCTGCACCTCTCTCCTTTTCCCTTCTGGAAACAAGGAGCAGAGCAACTATTCACAAATACATGCTCATGTATTTGTCTTGGAAGGCACCAGGAATAACACCTGGTGCAATGTAATACTCACATTATTCATAATCCTTTTAAGTGTAGAGTAACTGTCAGGACAGGTAGGTTAAACAGAGGAACAGAGATGTGAACAGGTCAGACAGTGTCTGTGACAGGTGAGGAGAGCACAGCCTAGGATCACTGACTTTTCACCTCTCTTTCACTCTAGTTCAGTCTCAAATACACCAGTCTTTAGCTGTCTTCACTTTTTCATGATCTTTGAGCAGTGCCCTGATTGTAACTCCAAGAGGAGACCACTAACACAGGAGAGACCAAGATGAGCGCAGCAGCAACCAGGCTAGTTCCTGGGGATGGGGATCCATGGAGAGAATCCCAGTAGTGCTGGGACCCCTCCTTTGGCCTGTGAGCGAACAGCACCTTCCTGTTTGCACAACAGGGTTATGCCAAAGATACAGTGAATATTACAACACATGGATTATAAATGCTATCTGGCCCTATTTTAAGCAATCAATATAACGCAACCTCATAGATTTCCAATACAGCCTTTTGCAACTTTTAACTAAAGACCGGCTAATCAAGAGATCTAAAACAATAGACACACAACACAGGGAAAAATATACTTTCATTTTTTCCTTAAAGTAAATATACCAACATCAAAACCTCTTTCTGTGGCCCATATCCCTACCCAAAAATAATTTTGCTTGTAGAGAAACACAAGAGAAAGGAGGCCATAACTCAGGTGATCACACAGACTTTGCCCTGTTATGGAATTATGTAAGTCCTCTGCCACTGTCAGCAGACCTTTACTGCATCCAGGTTCAACAGAATATAATGATATTCAGAAAAATAAATGTTAAAAAAACGCAGAGTTTGCCAGCAGTATTTCAGTTTTGACAGCTGGGGACTGAGAAGCTCCTACAAGTATTTAGGGTAGCCACCGATCTACCAACTGTCATGGCTTGCTGTCAGTAAGTCCAGTCTCCCTGAAAAAGTGACTTTTCAGGCAGTGATTACAAAAATCTATCATCAAAAAAGGGAAGAATTCAAGACAATATCAGGGAGAGAGGTGAATCAAAAGGAAATCACAGATGCAGAAAGTTTAATAAACACTGTACTAACGGACATAATGACATTGCATATAGTACCTTGCAAAAAAAAAGGAAGTACATATACAGCCTGCTAACAGGAAAAGGAACTGCACCACAGGTTACCTTCCTATGAGATTAAAAGGAAGATATATAAAACTTTCCCTGATGATGCACTGACTGGTGGTAGATTTATCAGACTTGAGCAATTAAGGGCACATCATTTAGTGACTACCTTTTTGTCATATATTCAGTATCCTTCTACAATTAAGAAGTAGGGCATAATTCTCACTGTACAAATGCATTGGTCCTTCTGGGTGAGATACTAGTGGATGAATGGGAAGGAACTACATACCATTCATCTCAGCTGGAAGAAGTGCTCAGCATGTCTAAAAATCCTGTGGACTTTGACTGTCTCAAAATATATTGTGACCTTGGTACCTTTTGGGTTGTTTGCAGACAGCTGATGAGCTTCCTCTATTCCCCACTGCCATTTTGAAGGGCTTCAGCTATGAAAACAAGTTAACGCCAAACAGCAGTAAGTTGTTTTTTTGTTCTTAGACCAGCTTTGTACACTCCCAAGTCCTTTCCCAAGTGTTTCTTGGAGAAGATGGTGTGCAATTTCTCCCAAATCAAATTTTAAATAATATGTTTTACCTCATATTCTGCATGTTCATACATATATTCTACATAGAAATACATTTCTGCATTTTATTTGATATTCCAGGACACATAGGCAAATGACATTCAACTCAGTTAATATCAAACTTCTTGCAAAAGACAGAAGACCTCCTACTTCTCCCACCATCTTAACAGGCTAATGTAAAAAATAACACCCTCTGGTCAACACAAGTTTGGCTAGAAATTTTTGCTTTGTAGCTTAATGAAGGTCAGAAACCATCTACTAACAGGAGACAGCCAGAACATCCATTTTTATCCTCCGAAGGACCATCCAAAACCATACTATGTCTAGTCCTTAAGAATATATATTCATGGGGTATAAATCGAGCTGTGCCCAACTAATCTTGGATATACGGTAGACTCATGCCTTTCCCGGGAACCAATCAAGTCATTCCCAAATATCAAAACACACTTGTTAGCACTAAGCAAGTGGTTTTCCAACAGTGCAGTTATGAGCATGACGTAACAATTTAAATGGGATTAAACAAAATTCAGTAGACTTCCATATAAAGAAAATGCAGTGTTCTGGTTTCAGAAATATCACAGGTGTGACTTTGATCTTTTCCCACTTAAAAAAAAAAAAAAGTGCTTTATAAAAATTACATCAATGACCCTACAGATTTTTATGAAAAATTTAGCCCTGTCAGTCTTTTCCATGGACATTTCTTACCATCCTATATGATTTTGCAGCTCCTCAATATTAATGGCTGAATATTTAGTGAAAAGGTTTATAATATTTGTTTAAATACTGTAGGACTACCAGTCTCAGCTAACAGCAAAATATTCTTTTCCAGCTGTCCAAACATAGTTAAAATAATCAGAAATCAGAGAAAGGGACAGAAGAAGAAAAATTTGGCAAATTTGATAGTTATCTATATGTCAATTGATTACAGACCTATCTGTAAACGGTGGCTGTGGGCCCAAGTGCTTATTCCTGATCAAAGCAGTATGAAGTGGACACTTCATGTAGGTTAAGATCAGGTGTTTCTGCTTAGGGTTTGTGTGTCTCACATGAATGGTGTTGAAGCTGGTCTTACTATGTTTTGTAAAGGGACCCAGCGAGCTGCCAGAGTATAAATTCAAATTGAAGAGAAGGTTGGGCAGATTAATTCAAACTTCACTCTGTTAAACTTTGCAAATAAACTAAATGTGGAAGAACACTGTTAAATGATACAACCTAGCTGAGATTTTTTCCCCTTTTTGAACCTTCAGAGCTCGTATGCCATGCAGCTGAAGAATACAGCCCACACTTCACTACTGTTGCACATCTTTGTGTGACCAGTGAACTCTGAAATTTTAGAAAATGCATACAGGAAAAATTCTGAATTTTAAATTATTTGGAAAATGAGGCACATGTGGAACGCCTACAGATGGCAAGTGATTCTGTCAGCATCCACTTGATTTTTACCAGTTGTTAAAGGCAGCCATTAATACCTTCTTGCTTCATCATGTTACTTTCCACCACATATGGATAAGGAATAAATACATCAGGAGCTAGGTGACATATTATGTATATGGAGTCTGTTCTATATAACAGTATTTTTTTTTTTGGGAAAAAAAAATGCCTCTATCCACTTAATTTAAGCAAGCAGTTAAAATAATCATGAAGTCCAAGCCATACAGAATATTCTATACAAAAATTCTGATAAATATAACGTAATCAAAACCAACTGCTCTGTGCACTGGAATGTAGCCAAATTGGTTTTACAGAAACAGGCCTGACCCAAAATTTCCAGAGGACTTGAGTACCACAGACCTGGAATGGTCCCCATCCCAGAGCTGGGCTGCTCTGAGGGTAGGCAGGCCTGTGTTCCAGCTACGCAGCTTAGCCTGTACCTCCACCTCATCCCTATCTCAACTCCGGACTCCATTTCAGTATGGAGTTAGGCTGTGGTACAAGAAGTCACTGCTAGCACATGAGCCCAGTGATCACTGACAAGCTCTTGGCTGGATTTATATAGATCACACAGTCTATAATTTGACATCTTCACACCTATGATTCTATATGAATAGAAATTTTGTATCTTCAGTTCAGCAATTTACAAAGAAGTTCAGTGTTAACCCACTCAAATCCAGACGTCCTTGTATTCTGACTGCTTTCCTTTTTGTTCCAATCAGATGCCCCTGTGCACATAGTACCATCTCATCTTAAATCCCTATGTCATGAAATACAGATTTGTTGTATTATTATAGCAGAACAGTGGTGAAGATGATTTGAATGGCTGCTTTAAATCTTAAAAGCATGAGGACCTGATTGTTTAAATAGCATTCCATATGGTAAGTATAATGACCATTAAAATTAGGAGTTAATAACTAAAATCCCAGCTTGCAACCTCTGGTAAGTATTGAGGCAAATTAACTGGATTTTTTTGGAGTGAATTAAATTTAATGAACGGTATATTCTAGGTTAAAAAATTCATACTAGTAGCAGCATGTCATTATTACCCCAAGAATTTGTCTTTTAGAAACAGAGGATTTGATGTGAGTTAGGAAATCAAAGAATCACAGAATAGTTTGAATTGGAAGGGACCTTACAGATCAACTAGTTCCAACCCCCTTGCCCATGGCAGATGAAATGATACTAATCTGAGTTCTATTTTTACTCTCTACCAAATTAACCGGGGAGAAAAAGGGAAAGAGAAAACTTAAAGTTAATTAAAGCTATATTAATTAATTCTCATCCTGACAGGATGGACTTTCAGAAACTAGAGACCAAGCAAATTGGGTCTTCTTATTTGAAATACCTTAACAATGAAAACTGTGGCAAAAATATTAGTATTAGTAAACAGAATAGAAATCTATATAACTGTAGCAGAAGAAAAGTATTCCATTTCGAACCTCTAATATAGATATTCCTATGGTTATAAGGTTACAGTCAGAAATTAGGAAACTGCATTCCAAATTCTGCCTTGCCTAATCTTATTCTATTATCAGCTTGAGTTTTGAATGTAGGATTTTGTCTTATATTTATGGCGTCCTATAGAAAAAAATTAATATCAAATTACAAAATAAGAGTTTACTGGAGTAATAATTTATAGCTGAATCTTCATCATTGGAATTTTTTTAATTAATGGGTTACATTGAATCATCTTTTGTATCTGACTTATTGTAATGTGAAATACAGAAATGTTTGAAAACTTTTTTTAGGGATTTAAACTAGTAATATTTTGACCCTTTCAGCAATTTTGGCATAATTTCTGGGGAGCAAAAAGATGACATAATTAATGTGACAGGAAAAAAAATATTTTCAAAAAGTTATAGAGGTATACATTTGTGAATTTATTCTGGAGAATTTACTATTCACCTCCAAAATTTAAAAAAATAAAGAATGAAACAATTTAATAATAAAGAATTAAATAAAGAACTTAAAAATAAAGAATGAAGGATATAATTAACACCTTGATTCTGTTTTCCATATTTAGCTTACACTATGACTTACAGAGCTCTCTAATTAATGAAATATTTAATAACATAATCATATTTAGCTTGTTAATACATGTTTTAAAAGCCCATGATTTCATTGAAGCACATACAATTTGCAAATTCAAATTTAAGGTGGTATCTGAGTGGAAATTGTAGCCAAAGTAGTTGAACCTTTTTCCTGACATTTATGTGCTGCTGCTACACTGAGGCAACTCTGAGATCACTCCCACTTCAGATCCCACTGTATCTACCTTCCATTTAGTTGGTAAAGTCTACCTTATTGTACTGACTATAGCACTAATATGGCCATAAACAGATACACATTGATTTAGATGTTATATGGAAATAATTATTTTCCTTTGAAAAAATCACTTTTGTGGTGTTCCTGTCTCTATTGATTGGATATGTGCAGCTATTCTTTTCCAAGGTAAACATTTAGGTTTACTTATACATGAAAACATAATTTTTTTATGTAGTTTCAAGTAAGATTAAGGAGCTGTCCAGACCTTTGAAAAGCAAAGTTCAGTGGTAGAACTTTCATCATTAATTTTAATGGTATTATTTGAATTTTAATACATTGCCAAAGCAAAAAAGCTCTTTCTCCTCCTAAAAAAATTGCAGCAGACATTTAGAAACATATTTTATTCAAATATGGGAGAGGTAGGGGAGTGTTCATTTGTTTTTGTTCTTTTATACTCCTTCTCTGCAAGGACTGTAAAACTTCAGAAAGTTACATGTGCAAAATTGCGGCATATACTTCTGTCAGTAATTTCTCTCGATGTCAAAACAAAATCAATATTTATTCTTTATTATAAATTTTAAAAACTACAGGGATATTGTGTTTATTATTCTGAAAGCCATAAATGGAAAAAACTCCAAGAATATTAAGTAGAAACTGAACAGAGATCTTCCAGATACATGATCAATGGGGGACTTTTAACATACATTAATTATTACAAGTGTTATTATTTGGATAAGACCTCATGTAGGATATTTATCTAGCTCATTTTTCTATTAAATAAGTCTCAGTTAAACTTACAAACAAATATCATATAGCCCTGTCTGCTCAGTTTAATGAGATATGAACTATCTATAAATAAAAATATTTTATCCTAGAAAAGATTTATAAATAACCTATACATTATAGGCAAAAATATATCAAACTACATCTAAAGGTTTAGAAACATTTTTCAGGTTTTTGAGGAAGATTTGAAACAGATTCTTTTAATCTCAATTTGTTTTCATTGCTAACTACTTGAGTCTTAAGAAAGAACAAGCTCCCCACTAAGATTAAACAATGCAAATTACTGTTTCTAATAATTGTAACTGTATCTACATCCACATGTTTTGTTAATTATTATATACAGTATTCAATTTGATAAAAGGCTGTATTCTACCTGCAGTCAGTTATAAGATAATATTATAACTTTCAAAAAGCTTCTTACATAAATTAACTTCAAAAAAACTGTTCAAATAATTTCCTGTTAGTAATTTCAAAGTAAAAAATCTGCTTCAAGAGAAGGAGCATTTGTGAATTATGATCGAATTCACTTTTTTTTCTGCTCCTCTATAGGAAAATCAATAACAATTTTTTAAAGAGGGAAAAAACATAACTTTTTAATAGAAATATATTCAGTAAGGATGAGTAACAATTCTAACAATTTTGTCTTTAAGTCATATGGATTAGTATGAAATAAAGGAATTCATGGGATAGTGATGAACCCCAAACTGACTCATGCTTACTGTTTGCCCTTAGCAAAGTATTTTCTTTTTGTACAAACTGTTTTATTCCTACCAATTATCCTTCTTCAAAGGTTTTCTCTGCCTACCATTTAAACAATGTATTTACTAAACTACAAATTTAAACTCGCAGATATTTTTTTTTAATGCCTGAAAGACCAAATTTGTATATTTTGTTAAAAGAAGTTCTTTTTTGATGCAAAGATATCTCTACTTTATTTTCTACTGCTAACATTAAAATGTCAGTTCTTAGGTAACTAAGTTTTAGATTCAGCAGCTAGATTTAATTGTTTTAATTGTCAAAACATATTTCTACCTTTATTCTGCAAGGGCAGGGCTTTATTTCTTTTGCATCCTGTATATATTCATGAAGAATCTCAAACATCTAAGTACTATAAACCACTATAAAACATAGATAAATAAGACTGATTACTTTTTATTAAATTATCATCTGATAGGCTACCAATAGCTACCTCCCAAATGCTTTTTTTAAACAGTATTTGCTAGTCCTTGTTTGCATAGATTTTAATCTAAAATTTTTGTTACTTTGATTTTAAAGAAACAGTGAAGTTTTATTATTTAGCAGAATACTGAAGAGTTAATAAATTTTGTTTTAAAAGCTGTCATGAAATTCAGCTCTCTTTGAAGGCAAATGGAATTTTACCACTCATTTCAGGAGAGCAGGATCAGTCAGTCCAGAAGAATTTAAAATCCAATTGTCTCCTAACTTTTACCATATGAATTCAGTAACAATTAGGTATGTTTAGTCTTTGGACATATTTGATAATTTAAATCTTTTTTATTACTGTTAGGAGATAAGTACAGCAAAAGGAAAAAAATATTTAGCTGGTATTTTGGCTAAAGTATACAATATTCCCATTTCAGCTTTTTCTTCTGTATATTAAGGTATAAAACATTGCTCTAAATAGATTTCACAAATACTTTCATTTATATCTATATTAGATAACTGAACTTATTTTGTTTTATATTTAGCTGCATGCTAAGTAGTACTTTGGCTATTATGAGTCTAACTTCCCAGAATATAAGAAAATATCTTCTCTGAAAATTATTTCTGAACTAGATGCCATTTAATACAAATATTCACTTTTTAAAAAGCTGCCCACTGAAATGATCTGGCTGGTGCCTTCAGTTCTAAAGTGTTTTCCCTAACTTTTAATCTTTTCTACTTTTTAATTTCTTTCAAGTCCAAATTCTAGACAATTAAGAGGACTTGTCTCTGTATGCCATTATTTCACAATACGCAATATATTCAAATAAAAGCTATATAAAGCTCAAGCCATTTTTTTCCCCTGACAGAAGTAATTTCAAGCAATATATTTAAAGGCAGTAGGCATTTTGCCTAAATTAACTACGGAGGTCAAAAACCTGTATGAAATTTCTCTTGATATAAAAATATGGGTTTATGATTCTGGGAAAATAATGTTTGTAGTAGACAGTATGTTATCAAAGCAGCTTTGAAAGCTTATACAGTTACCTTCTCTGAATGTTCTGGCTACTTCTGGTCCTCTCTCATCTGGAAGAAAAAGCTGGTTCCATAGTTGAATTTGCAAATTATTGTTACAAATCAAATCACCAATTCCTTTATTTTAAAAACTCTAGTATTGTGCAAAATTTTGCTTATTTAGTTAAAGATTCATGCTGCTTGTCCTGGAGATTTTAATTTTTGTAGAACTGATTATAGCAGATTCCAAACATCCAAGAAAAGAAACTCAGACAAAACTACAGCTAAAGGCTTTTTTAAAGTTGTTTTTTAATTCATTTAGAATACTTAATGTTGTTTGATATATAATGCATTTGTAAACATGCAATTAAAAGTTTTACTTTTGATTTACTGCTTTCAAAACATAGCTCTAAAAGATAGGTACTATGAAAGGAAGAACTGCAGCATTATTAACTGGAGATTTTGCTGGGGCCAGATTATGTTAACCTGCACTCCTAGGAGTAATTCTGACCCACAGAAATGTTCCTATTGAGTTCTTGATATTATTTTTGTGAATATTCATGAATATACACTAGAGGTTGTAGGATTTAGCCTCCAAATAGCCAGCAGAGATTCCTTACTTTTTTTCAGTAAAGAACAGAAAGCATCTTTAATTCTGATGTTGATCAAGGCTATTTTACAGGACAAAACCATTTTGGAAATAATTGTTTAGCACTAGCCCCCAGGATTTATAAACTTCTTCGGTAAGCAGTGCAATTTAGCCTTATGAAGAATTGTCTCTGAACCCAAGCAGAGTATGGTGCAGAGACAGAACAGGATGCTTTTGAGCCCCCAGGCCTCTGTGGTCCGAGGCACACAGGATCTCCGTGCTCAGGACCCAGGGCACCAGTAAGAGCTGGATGAAAGCTGGCTTCTAATCCACAAACCTGCAGGTGTCAAATAGTGAGGGCAATGGAAAGGCACAGGAGGTTGATCAAGATCAGACCTTTATGGTGCATGCTTTTGCGACTGTACAGTTGGAAAAATCAGTAGTTCCATCTATTTTACCTGTGACCTTGATGCCTCTGGTCTATTTGCTGTTAAATCATAGGCTTCACCTCTCCCCCCACAAAGAAAGAAGCTGGCAAGAAATTCTCCCAGCAAATACAGAAAGTGTGAGCCAGGAGCAGAGAGGCAGAATTGGTGAAAACTCCTTACTTTATCCAAAAACAGGAGTCAAATCAGGATGGGCTGTTAAAGAGCTACCAAACCAGCCAGCAAAGCTCTCCATCGCTAATTCTTTGAATTGCTGGAGTTGAAGCAAGTCTTTGAGAAGGTGCTGGGCAGGAAAGGGTTAACATGTTTTTTGGAATGGTGTGACACTGATGGCTCCATTTGAGGTGGCAAAGACAGTCATGGGCCTGATCCAAGGAAATCGTGAGCACTTTATGCAGAGCAAGAGTTTGAAACTACACAAGGCATAGCAGACTACACCTTGTGTCATTTTGTAAAGCTGTTGCCAAAAATAAAGCTTTGATAACTTTTCCATTCAGAATTACCCTTTTTTGAGCCAAAAACTGTCTTACTAAATTAAAACAGAACATCTAAAATTTCAGTCTAGATGTGTAACAAACTTATTTAAATGAGATGTGAAACTATTTAAAATGTAATTTGTAAGTTGTCCTATTTTGAACTTCTAAAAAGAATTTAAAAATGCATTACTGATAAATACAAATTAATGCTATTCAGGTGAATTTGAATATTTCTTTAATTGTAAAAAAGGCGAGTTCAAGTTCAGAGCCCACTAATCATTAATAAAGACAATTATTTAAATTAGAAAAAGTGCTTTTATACAGGTAAGGTAACTATTACAAGGTATGGAAAGAGTTAGTGCACTTTTTTAAGGTACCTGCTCCACAGGTATTATGAGCCATGGAGTTGCTGATTTTACCCTTTATTAGCCCTTTTGCAATAGATCATGATACTTTACTGCTTTCCTAGAAAACCTACACCCCCCTTTTACAAGTCCTCACTTCCAAAGGATTAACCAAACACCTTAATCCCAGATTTTGTTTTTTAAAAGGTCTATAACTGAACTGGTATCTAATGGTCACAGTTTGGTCTATTGCCAGTGGCAGGGCTCTTTTCTGTAGCTGTCCCACTGACTGCACAGTCTCAGGTACGTCATCTTTGCTGTGCTCTTGCACCCTCAACTGTGCAACCCCATCACAAAAGTGACCAGCCCAAGGGTAAACGAGGAATGAGAACCATCTTCTGAGAAGTTAAAACATTCTGCATTTAGCAGAAAATAACGTTTTTATTACACTTTTTTTCACTAAACAGAATAGCCATTAACCAGTTTTTAAAAAACCACAACTGAACCCTCAACGCATGCATGACTTGTGCTATGTCTTCATGAGGTCTGATCACAAAAGCTGCTTGGGGTATGGTCTGCTGAAATCCCCTGAGGTCAGCAAGTGTTCCCTGATTAGCCCCCAGTGGTGTTAGCTCTTTACTGGAGGTTTATGGCACACATCTTCCAGAGAAATGACTGCAAAACACTTCCCATTCCTAGCAGATGCATTCAGTTCCCTACCTATAAATGTACTCTGTGAAGTTGGAGTTAGGTGCTAAATAGCACTGACCCATGGCAGAAAACTTCCAAACATTTTGAGAGGAAAGATCTCCACATTTTACTCACAAACTAAAGCCAGAGTTGCTCATGTGAACATCTGCAGCGGTAATGATTTTAGCAATTTCTCTCATGTATGCCAGTAAGAATTCAGGTCCACTGCATGTACTTTTATCAGTGTAATACTGACAAACTACCTGTATGAGTTACACAGAGTGGGACCTCAGTCTGCCTGGGAAAGCATCATGACCTCTTATGACTGGAGCACAGATATCAGCAGTAAGCACTACAAGAAGTAGTAAGATGAACCTTGATTTTCAGATTTTGGGGGCTGAAAAGTGGGAAATAACCTGTTTAAAATGTTACCACCTATCACTCTCTGTCAGGGGCCAACATGCCACCTACACAGAGTCCCAGCCCAAGCCAGTAGAATGTTGTCTATTTTTCTGCACTCTGCAGAAGAATCAGTTTTCCCCTGGTTAAAATGAACTACAGATGCATGTAAAATCTTGGTTTTTTTTTTTTTACATTATTGCATTCAGAAATCTTTGTTTTAAACTTAGGTCAAATAGTTTTCTTCATACACACTCTTTCCTCCAAAAAAAGAAAAAAAAAGTTGCATATACAATATGTTTTCTCTTTTTTTTTTCTTTTTTTTTTTTTAATATTAGGAAAGAGAAGATTTTGCCAACAGAAATTTTTCATATTATTTACTCTTTAGTCAGCATCTTGATACTAGTGTTTAAGGAAATGCTTAGCTGTTGAATTACATGCAATTTAGGTATTTATTTACAAAAGCTGTATCACAAAACCTGCACTTTCCCCCTTTCTAGCAGAATTCTGCCAGGGCCAGCCCCTCTGAACCTCCCCCCAAACTCCAACAACTTCACTGGTTGGAGGTGTACCACACTTTGCACCTGTTGTTAAGGAGGTGGTGAGGAAGCATGAAAATGTCTTGTCATTAAAGTGATACAGAGAAGACCTGCTTACCTCAGTGTCTGTCCCCACTGATGAAACTGTCTCCCCATCCAGCATGTGGTTTTCTCTCTCATGGTAAAACAGAACCCATTTTTTTAAATGCATCTGACAGGGTGTTTTTTTACATTGCTTTTTTCAAAAGGAATGCTTAGGTAAATATTTTGGTTAAGGTATATATTTTAAATAGGTTGCTGATGGAAACAGTTTTTACAAGTCCACTTGCATCTCACAGCCTGGAATATCTGTGTGTTAGTGTACTTTGGTCATGTTGAACAGTGAAGCTGGACTGGCCAGCTTACTCCTGTGCCTCCTTGAGTTCCCAGGCTCCACACAGCCCAGGGCAGCAAGCTCCATGTCACTAAAATGGCCTTCTGATCCTACTTTTTAGAAATCATTGAAAGAGTTCCAACTAATCTTCATACAAATGTAAAAAAGAATCTATTTTAATCAAGATAGTTAGAGCTATTTGTAAAGATTTTGTTGTTTATCATGTTTTGTTTCACTCTGTTTGTTCTTACTCGAATGTCCCTTCCAAATATTAACAAATGCTAAGACTACAGTGAGATGTGGCCCTATGGATTTTAATGCACATATTGGAAACTCTTCAAGCCAGGTTTTTATGCTCTAAAAGAAAAATCACCTTCTTTGACAGAAACTATGTCAAGTGAGCTAAACACCAAAATACCGTTCAGTCTGAAAAAACCCCATATTTCCTATTGCAGTTAGGAAATACACATTAAGGCTGCATTATTCTAAATAGGATAAAAGACTTTCAAAGAGAAAGACATTCCTTCCTCTTTTCTGTCAGTTTAAGTCTTGAATGATTCCAGTGAAGTGACTGAGGTTACTTAGTCTTTATATCTCTGTAACGGAAGGTCGCTTACCAATACATCTCCTGGATAGTTTAATTGACAGACACATCTTCTACTATTTGGTTCAAAGTTTTTCTACCTCTGCTGTAGCCAAAAATATATTAATTGGGAACAAAACACCTCCAAATTGGGCAAAGTCCTTCTGTCCCAGAAAGCAAGGAATATCTATATCAATGATTCACCGTGTCCTTCCAATGAGGATTGATAATTATCTCCTTCCCAGCTCCCCAGATAGATACAGTGGAACTTAAAGTGGATGGGACTTCCTGTGTTGATGAGTAAAGCCTTCCTATTTTGGACAACCTTGCTATATAAATCCTTTCATTAATTAATCAAAATCCATAGCTAATTTGCTTGTCTGTTTCCACCACTCCTGTGAGAAAACTTTTCCAGAAGTCTACACCTGTCTTGGCTAAAGTCCTCCCCTAGTTTTGAGCTTATATCTTAGGGTCACAAATTGAAAGTACAAATTAGGAAAAATCAATAAAATCTCCAAAATAAAGCTGTACCCTTCTGTCTCTGGACATTATTAATGGGCGACTAAGTAAAATTATGTCGTGAGGAATGGCTTGAGAAATGCCCCTTGCTCCAGCATATATTTCCTACTTTGATGTTTTCCAAGCCACACTGACGTCATCTACCTGGAGTCCTGCCTAGACTGACGCATGCAGTTTCTACTGTCGTCAGTGAGAATTCCCATTGTGTATCAGGGCCTCTATACAGCCTTGTAGCTCAGATAGTGCCAGTGTGGTGCACTCAGGGCACCACTGGAAGTATGGGCACACTTCTCATTGCCTGGTATGTGCCATAACTCTCCTCTGACTCCAGAGCTGGGATGTTTGGGGATGGGATTAAAAAATGGGACAAATCGCCAAATGTCTGTACTGTAGATGACACGTTGATACCACCACAGAATTAATCTCAGAAGAGCAGGAGGAGGAAATCTGGTGTTGAGCAAACTGAACAAATGTATTGGGGTGCTCCAAAATGACAGATAGCATGGGAACTTTCTCCAAGTAATAGCTTTCTATCACATAGCCAGTAATGCCCTTTTCTTATAAAATTCCTTAGATATATCCAGTCCTCACTGCAGAAATTCAAAGGCATTGGTATGAACACCAGGATAAAAAATGGGAAGAAAAAAGTGCTGGTGTGGCCTTGCATGGTATTGTTTTCTGCACACAGAAAAGTAGTATGGCTCTTTAAGGTGCTGGTAGAAAATGTGTAAACCTTGATCCATATTTCAGTCAAATAGATAAATGTAACTATCTCTTGCTACACCAACCAGAATACACAAACCTTTCTGACATAGATCAGGGACATCAGTGACAAGGAACAAGCCATACCATTCAGAAATCAGATATTTAATGGCCACTAATCCTATCATAATAATTACAAAATAATGTAATAATGATGAGCCAGAGTAAACAAAATATATGAACAAAAACGGCAAGGAAAAATGCAATTAGAGTCTTGGGCTTGATCCAACTCCCTTTTGCTGTGGGAGTTCTGATAGACTATTACCCCTATGTAATTAGAGGTTTAGGCTTAATCCTGTTCCCATTTCCTTCAGGGGAATTCGGATAGGCCCCTATGCCCTAATTTTCTGCTGTCTTGCCCCTTGTATACTCAGCTCTGTATAAGCAAAGTAGACCTGTTTCACCATGCTGGTACTGTCTATCATATTAGGGAATCATGTTTCAAGCCTCAGGTAAGAAAACAGTGCAAAATAGTGCATCAATACCTGTTTTACGTTCACTTTTCATGGGCCTAAATTAGTCAATGAAGCAATGAAAAATCAAGTCTTTATTTTTATTCGAGGTGCTGGAGACAGAAATCCTTTGATTTCTGTTACCATTTAAAAAAGTCCTGGTTCTTAGGAAAACTATATGAAATGCTCCCACTTCAGGAAGGTTACTTCACTTAACGAATTAAGTAGACAGAACAACTGATGAATATAATCTCTCACTTTGGCTCACCAGACAGTTCAAAGTGCCTGTAAAACATTTACTAGAGATGCAATTTCCAAACTTGGCATCAGAAATCTAAAGGTTTTTATTTCTAAACATGAAGCAAAAGCAAATTAAAAAAACCTCTCAAAACCAGTCTTGGCCATATTCTGCATTCTCCTAAGAAACAAAGGCCAGCTTTCTCACAGCACTGCCATTTTATTTTTTTTTTTAAAAATTGTTATTATTATTATTTTTATCATCTTGATAAATTAAAATATCTTTATGTTGGCAATCATTTCTAACCCTGATGTTGTGATAAGCACTCAGCGATCAGCATCCTGTACACTAAGAATATATTAAATGTCTGCAAACTAGTAAAAGCAAACATCCCTTGTACACACTCTTGCGCACAGAGTTCTTAATCTCTCCAGATCAGACCAAAACAGGTTCACCATGTCTTCATGAATGCATGCATACATATATTATGGACAAGCACATGTCCTGACTAGTACATATAGAACTCAAATATGTGCATTGACAAACTCAGCTAAATGGATATGGTTATGACTTACAAAGAAGAACCTTGCCTTGGAAGAACTGCTAAAATGGATTGTACGTCCAGACAGACACACAGAAAAATGAACACAAAACACTTCGTTGATGTGCAGACACACATGGAAAGGATACACACAAGTCACACTCAGAATGCATATACATTATGTAGGCATTTGCATCCTGGCTACATAACCCCACATTACTGTCTGTCTGCCCAAATCAGCCTGAAAATTTATTTGAGCTTGAACCATCTTTTTTTTTTCTTTTTTTTTTTCCTTTTTTTCATTGAGAGACCATGTTCGCATAATTTTTCAAAGCTACTGATTACAATAAACACATGCACACTTGTAGTGTGTGCATACCAGCACTTACACACATTCCAGAGAGAAATACCTATTTTCCAGAAAAAAATCAGCTATTTTCCCCTGTTAGGTTCTTTCTCTTTATAAGCTGCTGGCGTCTTTCAGCAGTAAGTGGGAAGGGAGAAGCAAAAATATCAGCTATTAAATAATAACTACTTGGATTACATTTATAAAGATCATTTATCCCCACTTTACTTCTTAAAGTTTTATTTCAAAGTATGACTTTCCACCTGCAGCCTTGTCATGAAAGATCTGACTTGGAAATCAAAGCATGGAAGAGCAGAAACAACAAATTCTTTGGTTAGTACATATAAATTTGAGCTAAAGGAACTGTGCTGATGCCTTTCGTATTGTTACTGATACAGAGCCATACATGCATATATCTCAATACATGTAAAAATATTTTAAAACATTGGTTGCTGAGAAGCTAATATTCTAAATCAGACTAATCCCAAACATACCTTAGGGGGCATGAAGAAAAGGGAGGAATAGAGTAGGAATGCTTGAGCAGTGCAAGGGTTTTCTACAGAAGACAGCCAGTGGTTGCTGTTTGGTTCCACATAGTCCTTGCCATTTTATTTTATCATCCTTTTCAATCTGCTATCATGGATATTTCACTGGTAGATCTCCTCAAAGGACTGGCAGAAGAAATCTGTCCTGAGCAATCTGCAGAAAAAGACAGTACCTGAATAGCAACATTTTCTGAGAGTTGGTGTAATGATTTTGAGAATAGAGGCATCCTGGGAGTCAGTGCAGAGAGGAGAAGGATGAAAGGACAGAGCAAGGAAAATATGTTAGATGAGTAAGTTAAATTCTTTAGAAAGTGAGACTTATGGTGAAGATTAACAATGCCCCTTTTCTTCATCCTGGTATGGAGGTCACATCAACATATTTTTCTCCCCAAGACAATGGAGCATTTATTGAAGGTCTCCTATGAAAAGACTTTGTAAAAGAAGACTGGTACCACTGGGGAGGTTATAAGCATTGCTGTCCTTCTTATAATTACTAGGCAACACTACAACTGTTGTGGATCGTATTGGACAATCATAGTCAGTCTCACTGTGGTAGGATTGTACAGTCCCACAAAAAGTGACTGCCTCTATTCCAAAGGCAAACCGAAGCATAAGCCCAGTCAGAGAAAGAGTTTGACAGGTGTAGTTATGGTATTCAGTTTCAACAGTAAGTATGAAGTCAGGGCTCACCCTGTGTTATTGACCAAGCCACATCATAGAACTCTTTTATGGTTTCTCATTTGTTAAACAGAAAAAAGTTTTAGGTTTTTGTTGGAGCCTTTTTCTTACTCTTTTTTTTTTCTTCCCCATTTAAATGGAATTATTCCTCAACCTTGGCAAAATGTTTGGGAATCTCCAAGCTAGCAGCACTACATAAATAGCAAGAACAAGCAGCAGGTGCTGTAGTATTTAAAAGGATAAATACACACATTTCACTGTCTAGCTCAGTTTATACTAGTAAGTCTGTGTATGGGCTGGTATTCAGAACTGTCCATATCATTAGTCAATATAGACATATACTGTCCTATCTTAGTCAATATAAAATCTGGTGCTTAAAGGAAATTACTTGTGAAAAGAGACAAGTTTTAGAGATGTCAATGATAAATCAACATTTTAATTGTATGTATGGATATTAAAAATACATATACATGTGTAAATAAAAACTCAGTGGATCATATTGACTGTCAGTGAAGAAGGTTGTTGATAGTTTTTTTAAATTTTAATAGAGCTTTTAAATATTAGCTTTTTCCAGCAGGATGCACTGGTGAGATGTACTGTCTGATATGCCCTTGGCCAAAATTATCCTTACACACCTTGTGCAGTTCACACATTAGGCAGTGTGCTATAAGCTGATTATTTTCTTGGCTGCAGCCCACCCTCTAGGCCTGGGCATTTCAGTGTAGAAGGAATTCCTCTACATATGTCATTTTTAAAAACCACGAGATCCTTTGGGTTGAATGCGCACTGATAGCTGTACACAAAAGGAGAAATAAATAATGGAAGTGTTATATTCCTGCAACATTTGATTGGCTAAAAAGTGCTAATCTCAGAGATTGACTTTAGTCTTCTTGAGCTGTAAAATAAATGCATGTACATATGTGTGATAGTACATGCCACAACACTTCCATAATACAAGTTTTGCTGTTTGCACTCCCTCACAAAATTTCCAGGTAAAATTATAAAGAAGAGACATAGATATATTGGTTTGAGGAGTCTTTGAAATACTCTGGAGAAAACAGGGAGACCTCTGTGCAGAATATTTTTCTCAGGAAGGGTTCAACACGATCCTGTAGAATCACTGAAGATGCAAAGAGTTTTTCAGTCTTGGTCATGGTATTTAAAAACAGATGAGCTAAGTACATCAAGGAATTGCTTTTCTGTTAAAACAGAAATCTTTCTAAGGCCCCTTAATTGTAGTTATGTATTTTTGATGCTTCTTGAAGATATGTACATGCTCCTAATTTCAATCCTATTAACTTAGCAATAAGGAAATTTGCATCAATATCTTCCTGTCTAGGTAATTTAATTCCCCTTTTAAAAATAAATTCAAATTAGCAACAATAAAAGAAAATACACAAACTCTGTTGAACTCAAGTAGTTACCCTAAACAATTTCCCCAAACCAATCAGGCATTGTGCAAAGTTACAAAGTTATTGGTTGAGGAAGAAATCCTGAGAAAGGGGGATAGCCCCTGTTCTCACAAAAATCTATACTGTAATTCCCATTGGCTTAAAGGAGAACGGGGGCAGAAGAAGGGGGCACTTGATAACAGAG
Source organism: Pardalotus punctatus (assembly GCA_013400915.1). Classification (NCBI taxonomy): domain Eukaryota; kingdom Metazoa; phylum Chordata; class Aves; order Passeriformes; family Pardalotidae; genus Pardalotus; species Pardalotus punctatus. Next base: position 23,309 of record VZTX01005484.1, on the reverse strand, counting down.
CAAGGCATACTAACACATGCTATGTGGGGAGAAGGGCTATGACAAAAGTGAAATATTTCAGGCCAGCAGCACCGGTGTTGCCAGAGTTGCTGGGAATGCTTTATTCAGTCTCATCACTGAACACTTTAAAAAAGAAGAAGCTGAATTGAATCGTGACAAGCTTGAAGACACATGAGTGCCTCAAAGCACAAATTTCTTAACAATTTCAGTAAACATTTTGTAATAAGTTTTGTCACTCTCTTCAGTCTCTCTGACTTTCGGGTCATCATCTGTGTTCTGCATTGCAGTACAGGTCACCAATCTACAATGAACAAAACTGATTTTCTAGTACTTGTTAGTTTTCATTTTTTTAATTATTGTGTACTAGAAAAGCCCTGATTTTGCTTTGGATAGCAAATAATTCAGAGGAAAGCTGAGATCCAGAAATATAAATAAAAACATTGTATATTTCAGGAAGAAGTTCAATGAAATATCTCTATTCTACTTCAGTTGTTTTATTTCTAAATAAAATCTTAAACCAGAAACAATTTCACTCATTTACCCTTTTAACTATTATTTCTATAGCAAGACAGATGCAACTGAGAAATTTTTTGTGAGGTACCCATTGCAGAATGTGTTTTTTTGCAATATTTCCATGTAACTGGTCTTGAATGTGAAGGGTTTCAAAATTCTCCGTACTTTTTAACTGTATAAAATACAAAACCAAAATTTTTCACCATCACAAATTGCTTTTGGAATGCTTTGATAGGTGGGTAGACAACACAATGTAATTTTAATGCTGTTGTACCATTAAATTATAATGGAGGGATACTGTTTTGACTGTGCTAAAGTAGTCATTGTATACTTGAGAAACAGAAGAAATTTTAGTAAAATATGAAATTGTTTTAGTAATATAATGCTTTAGGAACACCGTCTTAATTAGAAAGTTGTAAAAAATAAACAACTGTGCTAGGAAATTATATTAACTCCACCCTTCCCCCGGCCTGCAAACCCAGAAGAGGAATATGTGAAGAATTCTGTGTCTATACATGATGGGATCTGTTGTCCAGTCACTACTGAAGTGAGGCTGAAATGATACAAATAACCTTGAAAGTAAGACACTCAAAGTAGCTATGCCAGCTAAGCTACCAATCTGAAATCAGTCCATGCACATATGGACCACAAGTTGCAAGCACTATTCACGTATCCTGCATGAAATGAATCTGTCAGTCTCAATTCACATCCTATGTCTACATCACAAAAATATACCCTTAAAAACGACCTTTCTTGTTGGGAGTTTCAGCAAAGACATAAAAGGAAGTAGGAGACACAGGAAACAAACCTCCCTTGAACCTCTAAAGCATGTCACAGAGGAGCAGCATGGGAGAACTGATTCTGATGGCCAGTGAGAAGGGAATGATGCAGGAATGGGCCCTTGTAAATCTTATAACTGCAGCAGATCATAAATCACGAGCTATAAACAGATCTAGATCTACCTGTGGTCTGCAGAAGAGTTTAATGACTGCCAATAACTGCATTTTCAAATGTGTTCTAGGATCCCTAATGCTCATGAGTAACAGCCTTCAGAAGTGAATTTTAGTTCAAAGTTCAAATTGCAATCCATTTTTTCAACATATCTAAGTATAAAAATTTGAAAATTTGTTCAGAAAAAGTCATCCAGCTGCAAAGTTCAGATTGGAAACAAGCCACTCATATAGATTTGGAGTTTTATTCAATCTGTGTCACAACTCCGGGGTTACATTTCTGCTGTTTGGGGAACTGGGGGGTCTGTACATCTAGACAAACCTCTTCTAATAAGAAATATCAGAAGTTCAGAAATATCAGAAGATAGCTAAATATTTGTAAGTGGAGTCGTGTGCTTTAGGTTGTGAGCTGGCAAGATATTTCCTGCAATGCATTTAAGAGATTTATCTTTTTTTCCCCCAAATGTCAACGAGCAGATATATTTTTCACAAATTATTGAATGAGTAATTGCCAACATACTTCTGCCCATGAGATTGCTCACAAGCTACTCACTAAAATGACTGTTTTGTGTATTTTAGGAATTCACCACTCATAGATTAGTATTTATAGGGTGCTGTTGGTCATCCAAATCACATGACATCTTTTTTTTACCCTTGGTAGGTAAACTTGCAACACATTAAAGGCTTCCCTAAGAGCTGCACGCAGACTTCCAGTTCAGGCATTCATATGGATAAAGAAATGCATCATTGCATGTGACAGTTTTTCTACAGAATATCATCTAATGAATGTTTGTGGAAAGTGAAGGAATTGCCTCAATTACCATCAAAACAAATAGTTATATTCAAACAAAAGTTCACATTTTTTTTTCAACAGTCATCAGTCTTTATGTACTAACCTCCATTGACAGAATACATTTCCAGATTTTACAGATGAATAGAACATTTGTTAAAACTACTCTAAAATTCTTAGTTTAGAACATAGTAATTCCAGTGCTGTATATGCAGGACTCCTTCTATCCAAAGAAGCCCCATATGTACAGCATAAGAAATAACTATGAATATTACTTAATACCATTTGAAATGTATTGGAATTTGGTTCCATTTGCCCTGTGCATGCCCCACTTCAAGGATGTGTTTGTTAATCTTAAAACATTGCAAACTCAATTGCATACCTTCTAACTTTCCCACAGTTTTCCCATTGATTTTATCGCATAATGACATCCACACTAGTGGAGGATCCTTAGTGAAAACATAGTACAGCTTTCTGAATAGTTTCCAAACAACAAAATCCAGTTCACTTTGCTAACTCATTGAAACAAGCAGACTAGCTCCCATGAGTTAAGCAAACAGCATTTGGCCCACAGAATATTTCACTCAACTATCAGTTTAACAGAAAGACCCAGAATAGCAAAAATACCTAAGACATTTTATTTACTTATCCAAGATAGCTCTAGGAATAGACACACTCATTTGAGAATGTAGACACAACCTTAATAGACAACAATGAATCTCCATGGCCCTGTATCATCACTGATTTACCCAGGATATATCAGTACTTAATTAAAATATTTTCTTTTATTTCAGATTTTGACCTGTAGATTTGTAAAATATTATTAACAAGAAATTTAAAGTCTTCTCGGTTAACAAAGTAATCACCAGAAGGAAAACTCTTCTCGTTGGCTAACAGTATGCCACCCAGACCACGGCTAACAAATGGTCTGACTCAGTGAGCAGAAGCCTGGTTAACATGCCCAGCCAAATTCAACCAGAGCTTGCATCAGGTTACAGAGGATATTTCAGAATGAAGATGTACCTTGAAAGATTATACTGATACAAAATAATTCTGGTGACCTTCTGAAGAGCCTACAAGGGATCAAAATAATCTGAATGCTCAAATCAAGGACTTTTGACCAAAGGTATCCTTTCAGTAGGACCTGCATTACAGGGTCTCTGTGGATCGTGGCAGCAAACTATGAGTTATAAAAAAATAGCTGAGAAGGTATTAAGTGATTTATTATCTGCCTTCAATACCTTGGGACTTTAGCAAGGTTTTTATAATAGAGAATGTCCTTTGTGGCAGCATTAGAGTTTCTGGCAACAGTGGCACAGGGACTGTGGTGAACGTAGCACAGGAATAAAAACAGCAATGCCCTTCTGGCTTTACTGGTCACTCTCACAGCACATATCCTTGCTGCCCTACTACATTACAAAAGACGATGACATTTATTAATTAAATAAAATAATATTTATAGAATCCCTTTCCCTCTCCTTGGGGAAATACAAATTCAAACACAATCAAATACAATCACAACAGCTAACTATTAAACAGCTGAAAATAGTAAGCCACTCCAGCACTCAGAATAAAATCTCATGTTTGAGAGAGAAGACAAAGGGATTGACAAAGAGAAGGAATTGCAGCCCTTTTAAAAAGGATGAACTCTTCCATCTTGTTACTGTGGCAAAGGCACCCACAATTCACCTGCAAGACTGCTGGCGACACCTTCTCTGAAGCTCTACATGGTGCCAGGGACACTACTGCTGGCACCTCTTCTCCACGTTTCTTGAAGATCCCTGGCATGGCTGAGGCCAGGACCAAACAACACTCTCCCAAACAGCTCCTGGGTGAGGGCTGAAAGCTACCATGAGCCAGGGACTGTTCTCAAGAGACATTTTGCATATGGCTGCCCTGTCTTGGGAGATCAAGACAGCTTGGTAGTATGGATACTGGATGTTTTGTGCCAGTTGACCTCAGTGCCAGAGAATAGTCCAGGATGCATATAATTTACTAGCATGGACACAGCCAGTGATGTGAGCTTTCAAGATACATGGTGCCAGCTCTGAGGTGTCTTTCAGTGAGCTGCCAGTTTCCTTGTCTTTAAGGATTTTAAAGCTGTATGCCCAGGATTTGAAAGAATGCAGGGAGATAGGTGCACACTCTGTGGCAACTCTATTCTCTTAGATGGCTTTTGAAAATAACTGTATTCTAGTAGTTCCTTTCTCTGCTGACATGATAACATCAGCACAGCTCCCAGACTGCAAATGTTTCATGGCTTGGCATGAGGAGCAGCCCAAACCCTGTGTATACAACCAATAAAGACAGTGATACAGTTCTAGGGAAGCTGGGGATGGGGTGGTGTAAGAGAGTTTCAGAAAATGCATTTTCCTTGCCCTTGTTGGTGGCCAGAAGTGCTCCAAGTTTTACAATTTCCCACCATTACTCTAGCAGGCTTCCCCCTCCCCAATAAACCCTTGATGCTGAGAAGAGCTTTTGCCCCTAGAAAGCCTAACAAAATTGAGGTGGCTAGAGGCCACTGCTGAGTGACTTTGGGTACCCTGTTTCTGCAGCACTGACAAAGCCAGGGACACAAGATGTAGAAACGCAAATAGGATCAGGGTGAGCTATGTACCTCTGGGATTTACTAATCGTCACTGCAAAGGAATCATTAATAAGCAATATATACATTTAAGATATAATTTCCATCCACTGGAGTGAAAAAGCACTCAGACAGGACAAGCAGAAATATTTTCCAAGGCTGAAATTTCTCTGATTTTACCCAAGAACAGAACCTCTGTAAGAGCAAGTGCACATGAAAGCACAGAAAATCACAAGAAAAGCACAAGCCTTCCCTGGCCATGGGGACAAGCCATCATAACCAAGTAAGCGTCCAGTTTCTGAATGTCTAAAACAGTATATGGATAATAAGAAGTTTGATTTATTCTGATTTATTGATGATAAATATATGTCCAAATAACTGTTCCCATTTGTAGGCACCTTATTTTAATGTTTACATGAGATAGATAAAGAAATACATACTGTGCTTTATTACTAACTAAGCTCTTTTACACATATATATCCAGATGAATTCCTGTTCCTTGTGGCTTGCACTTTGCAAAGTATTTCATAGAAGAAGATGGAAGAGAATGCAACAATTCATGTGGAAAAGACAAATAAGTCTCTGCAAGTAACCATGTTGGTCAAAAAAGCGACATTTTGCTCTCTGCTATGGGGGAGAAAGAAAGAAGATTTATCCATGAACAGTTACCAGAAATATGGCTTTCATGTCCCCTTGCGGAGTGTCATGGTATCCATCTGATCCCCTGCCCAGGGAAGTACCTCTGTATTATAAAGTTTTAGTCATAACACACTATATATATTCTAAAACAAAGATGAGAGTGGTTGAATTAATTCTAACCAGACTAGAGATTTCTGTAATATTTAACCACTGATGACCTTGCCTTGGGTTTTTGGAATATCTTTTGTTCCTGTGATGTTGCTACTTTTTTCAAGGTGGGCAAAACTCTGCAGTGAGATCAAAGTGATTATGGGAGACATTCTCAACAACAATAAGAGGACCAGGAAAGAAACTGCAAGCCAAAGCAGCAAGAATGACTACCTAATCTAGTAGAGACTGACTAGGGAGTGAGGTAAGGCCTGACAAAGATAGCAACCAGAAAAACTCCATGATGTATACCACCACATCATGCAGAAATCATACTGGAAGGCAGCAAGTATGATTGTCATTACCTAGCATCCAAATCCATGTCTAATCTAATGAATAACAAAAGCCTGTGCTAGGAGTTTTCAAGAAGGAGCAGGAAAAGAAAAACAATGAGCTCATGCCTTCTGACCTTGCTTGTTTTTATCTTGGTTTCCTATGGCAACAAGGCTTGTGATCATGCTGTGTGTGTGCATGTGTACGTGTGCATACGTGTACAAGACAGAGAGAAAGTGACCATAAGGGTGGTCAATAACTGCTGAATGCACTGATAGTTTGTAGGCAGTCCTGACACTCAAGTACAGGTCTCAATGGTAATTCAACTCCTGCAAGTTTTGTGGAAACAAGTGGCCACCAAGACTTACAGAGACAGGTAAACCAGGTTGGAAGGAAAGAGTGCACTGTGACTGCAAGCCTTGTTAGGCACTGGAGAATCCATACAGGAGAGGGCACTTATGAATGGCCCAACTGCAGGAAAAGCATCCATCAAAATGTACAGCAAAACATGAAATAATGCCAGGAAATCAGCTTTGTCAGGTCTGGTGCTACTGTACGCAAGACATTCAGCCAACATTCCTTTCCTTTTCCTATTTTTCCTGGTGAAAGGGAATAGGGACATCCCCATTGGTGGTCTTCAGGAACCTGATCCCAATTAACAACAAGAAGACAAGAACTTTCAATTCAGAATACTTTTAAAGACTGTGGAGTGTCAGTAGCCTCATAAATAAAATATCTTGTAGAACAAGTGAGAACCAAAGATTTGATGACCGCTGCCTTCAACAAAGGGTCAAGAAACATCATAGGCAGCTTAACTGGGTCCTCAAAAGACATCTGAGAGAAAAACAAGTGTTGACACTTGTTGACACTGTTGAGTGTCTGCCAGATAAATGACAGTTAATTTCTGGTCAGTGTGGTTTGGGAAGACCCACCAGCACCTTTCTACTTCTCCTTGTACTCAGCCTTCTGACACGACAGTCTGCCTTCTTTCTTCCCAGGAATTTTAAAAAATGGAGAGAGACCAAATGACTATTCCAGACAGGACCATTTAGAAACTATCAGACACCAGGATATTCAGATGGTATCACCAAGCTACACTCATAAAAGAAGTGAACAAAGTAGAATAAATGGCTGTATGCCAATCTCCCTAAATGGGTAACTGGCCGCTGTTATCTGCTTGTTGAAGCCTCCATTTTGCTGAAATATGTTTCATGTAAATACTGCATACCATTTGAAAAACAGATGTCTGTCCAGATTTGTACAGGAAAGCTGGGGGACCGTGGAGGAGGACCTGAAAGTTCTGCTCACTAATGCTCTATTTGAATTACAGAACCTAGCAATTCATTTGGGTTAGTCATATTTACAGGACAGAGGAGAAAAGCCATTACACAGCAGTTTGAAGAGGGAATGATGGCCAGCATTTCTGTCACTCATGTTAGCAGACAGTCATCTGTAGCTTGAAGTTCTACATATGAGTAAATTCTCTCTTCCCTGTAAAAGCCAAAATTGCCATTTGTCATTGCTGTGTACAGTTCAATAGCTATCATGTTTAACTCCAAAAAGACTGCTCTCTATGCCTGATGAAATCATCTCTCTATACATTGGCAGATCAATTTGGGATCCTCTGATCTGGAAGTCACTCCAGAGTCATCTGAAAATAGTCTTTTTGGTGTGCTTCCAAGTCAGATGTGGGATGTTAAAATCTTCCCTCTTGATGCTGTCAGGCAATGTAAGAGTATATCTAAGGGCAGGATTTGACTCTCATGTTTTTCGTAGTTTCACTACTCTAAAAACAATATTTTTAAAAAAACTTAATTACCATTTCCCAGGTAGATATTTGTCATATTTGCAAACATGGCTTCTAAAACATTGATTTTTCTTACTTCCTTATTTACCATTGGCTATATCCTCAGATCCCTTTTCATCTCTTTGCTCAGGCATCTGACTACATTATAAATATTCTCTGAGTTGTGAAACATTCTCCGAGTTGTGAAACACTCTTTTTATGTACCTCTGTCCTTCTGCTTTTACACCATACCCCTCACCTCTAAAACTGATACTGATCCCATTAAATTAAGTAGGAGCGGTATCAAGAACCAGGCAGGCTGCAGTTGGGAAGGGGTGTGGTGAAGGGGGAAAAAAAGGCCTAACTAAGAAAAAAAAAATTCTTAGTGAAAAAACACAGCAGTTGTAACAGCTCTTATATAAAACCCAAAAGGCTGTTAATTTGATAGCATCTTTACAAAGCCTTTTGAGCCCCCAGAAATTTTAGAAAATTATTCCTATTTTTGCAATTTTTTCAACCAGATATCATCAGATGGAAAGATTTTTAGATATTTGAATGTTACCTAAAATTTAACAAAATCAGGACTAAAAGTTTAAACAATCACAATTATTAGATTTGATCAAGATATCAGGTATTTAGATTAACTTTATCTTATGGTATCAAATCAGGCAAACAGTTTCATTTGTGTTTATGTGTCCCAAACAGTCCATTTAATGAAATATACTGTCATATTTCTTGGTGATCCTGGCAGGCGTGTGTAATTAAAAATAAAACTTGGTATCTGTAACCCTTCCCTATCATCTCCTCCATCCAAATATCTGCTGGTCCTAAGCCTGCAAACACATACTTGTTTGAGGAGCCCTGCTGGCTTAGACTACTCACAAAACTAGACTTACTCATACGTACAGAAGTGTTTACAGCCTCAGACCAGAACCCCCAAGCTTGCAAGAAAGACTAACCCAAATACTGACTCAAAACAAGACAACTTCAGTATAGAGTATTTAGTGTTTTGGGGAATGAAGGTAAAGTTACAGAGGGGAAATTCTCATTTCAAAGAAAAGATATTTCTAAGGAAAATATTAGTAATATATGTAGAAATAGAGGATTAGAATTCTACAGAATGAAAATCTATTTCATATACTGCCCTGAAAAAACAGCAAGTAAAATACCAAATAAAAAGCAATAATTGGGATGGTCAGCAATAAGTGACAGGTAAATAAATTGTTCATCAGTAGTTTAAATGGAGGGGAAAATAAAAATCCAGCCTTTGTTCTCAACAGCAAAATGTTTTTATATTTTTAATTTCAAAATTAAAGAGAAAAATACAACTATTACCGTGGAGTAAATACCAAAAGAGGATTAACATTTATTTTTAATATTCATATTTACTTAATAACATGTATATTAACAGATGAGAGAGTGATAAAACAGCAGTATGCTGCTCTGACAATTTTTTTTCTGATCCAAGCTTCTTTAACATTTAGTTTCCACTAATACCTCAATGGAATTATTTTCCTTTCTATTTGTGGTTACATTCATAGTAAAAAATCATGCTAAACCTGCTTTTTTAGTTGTAAATGTGCAGAAGAACTTTTGTTTGCATGTGATGGAGCCAAAACCTGCTTCCTTTCTGTGTCTGAATTGTCCATATGAAGCCAATGGGCTGGGTCCTGCTCACCTGTCATAGCAGCAGATTCATGGGACAGGGCAATATGGATTTGACTGTTACCTAAACATGCAATTAGTTTTTGTTTTATTAGCTGTAGCAGTCATTATGCACTTTATATATCAATAGCCCCCTGACTAGCTGTAGCAAGAATAACAGAGTAAAAGTTTAATTTTTTGTTTTGTTCATTCTCATCTTCATTATAAATTTGGATTTTTTTCCCCCAAAGAATGCAAAGGAATAATATTCCTGGATGCAAAGGAATAATACTCATGGCTAATTTTTAATGCAAGCTTCTGCTCTGGCCACTCAGAAAAAATCCTTTCATGTACTGGAAACAAGACTGTGGTAAATGTATAAAAAGTGAGTTACATTTGGCCTTGACACCCATGGGCTTGGAAACTGTATCATGTCTAACTAACACATTTGTCTTGTCTCCANCCATGTTGGACCCTTGACCCTTGAATAAGCAAATACAAAGTAAAACTTTCATTACAGCTTACTTATACTCGGCAAATAGGCATCTAAAGCAACTACTTAAAAACATCTTCAAGGTCTCCATTACAATACTACCAAACTTTAGAATAAATAAAACATAGCTATTAAAATAGTCCTTCAAATGAGAAGTCAAGCCTGCATTCATCATGTATCCAGAACTTCTAATTTCTAAAAGAGCCCCCAAGTACTTTTGATATCTTTTTGATGTTTAACTTTCCTTTTTAGCATACGGTTTGCTTTATTTTTGCTCATACTCACTAGACAGATTAGCTCAATCCTTGACACAGCAGGCATTGAGGCTGGCTGCTGGCTCAGCTGACCAGTATTGCCCACCACAGCTCCAAGGGACTGCACACGTTACACACCTGCCTTTTTACAAGACCAAAACCCTCAAAAGTTAAAAACTATTTGGGGCAAAATATCAGGCCCAAATATATTCCATTTTTTATTTTGACCCAAGTTTTCTAACCGTCTGAGCTAGTGTTGTGGTGGGGCAGTGGGTAGGCCAGCAGAGCACTATCTGGTGCCAGACCCACAGGTGGTCCCAGCAGGACGGTGCATGTCCCCTCTCCTGCCCACTCACCCAGTCTGACATGCTGCCACAGCCACATGTGTCTGCTGGACTGAGAGAGTGGGGATGGGCTGCACACATGGGTTCCGCCCTAGGCTGATGCTTAGGTGACCAAATGTTCATGTTTCATTGTGCTCTATTAGCACAATTTGCTCTGTTCAGAATGGCCTTAGATCCAAAATCTTCTATTCACTGAATTTCTGTTACTCAAATTCCATACTTTTCAGGGCTGCTAGAAATGACAGAGAGCAAGTTGACTTGTTTTCTTCTTGATACCCTTTCCCAAAACTCCATTAGACCTAACTGTGATTACCTTTTGGATACCAGAAAGCAGTACCTCATTTATTCTTAAAGCTGATACAGAAATAAGTGCTGCATAGCTTGGGGACCATCTACAAGGTTAGAAACCAATGGCCTAAAATTTCAAACTTGCTTGTCTGAGGTTAGGCTTCTAAACTAGGCAACAGGAAAGGCAAGCCAATACATAAAAGCATTGTAAATCAAGAAACAATTATTTAATGTAATGCCAATATTACATACAGATACTAAAGCCCCCCTATGAAAGAAAACACTATTTTAAGCTCCATAATTAAGCAAGTGGACTTGCTTAAGAAAATTTAGATAATAAAGTTAGCAGGTATTGGCCCATATTTGCTTTACCCCTATGGAATGGGGGGAAAAAAAAAAATCTCTTCTGATTTGCTAGACACTTCAGGCATGAGTTCTTAACTTCTCAGTCCTTGTGCCAGAGACGTTACAGTCTGTTTCCAAATAAAAATCGTGACATGAAGTGATCACCAAAATAATTTTGACCTTCAAGGACAAATTAAAATGTAAAAAACCAGCAAAAATTAATCTATCATTTTCTCCATTGAAGGTTAGATGTTGGCTATTCCCCTAGATATTAAAAAAAAAAAAACAAAAAAAACCCCAAACAACTTCTGCATAAAGAGGAGACCACTGCAATGGAACTCCTCCCATGTACTACCTCATGAACATGTGTCTACCTAACACATGCACAAAGCCTCAGTAAAACTACACAAAACATATGGGGTTTTTCTATATGATGATAGATGAATAAAATTTACATGGCTACACACACACACACACACACACACACACAGAGAAATCCTGACAGCTGTTACCCTCACATAAACAAGGCTACTGAAAGGACTGATACAATTCCTATTCAGTTAAAAAACAGCCCTTAATTTCGGTGGGATTTGGATCAGATTTGGTTAAACTAGGTAAGGACAAGGTATGCACTTATAGACAGGTACATTCAAACACATTTTCAAAGCAACTGTTTGTGAAATCCTTCTCCAGCATAGCTGTTTAACTGTATAGGAGAACTATACTGCAGTTTCATGAACAACTTAAAATTCTGTGATTTTAATCAAGTGCCTTAAAAACAAATTACCTAAGCACCAATTAATTTGATTCTATTCGTTATTTTTAGTTGCTATATTTTTCCTGTATTTTTAATGCACATATGCCTACATATATGCACATATACCTACTCCTCTACACACAGAGTTCTAATCAACCAGTTCAAATCTATACAAGAAATTCCTCTAAAAGGAATGAACCAAGAGACTGATTTAGTTAATAAGAGCAAAAAGCAATGACAATTATTTAATTGAGACAATGTTAGCTAAAATTTCACATATGGAGTATGGGCAGTACAGGGGGACAGGTTTATGTAGTACCAGTGAGTTACATGGGTGTTAGAGAATGTGGGGGTGCGGAGCGGAGGGACTGTGGTCTTTTATACATTAGAACACCCAAATTAATCTGAAAAAAAAAATCAAAAAATTAAATGCAAAGTTACTTTATGCAGAGCAATTTTTTCTTCCATTTCAACCTCATCAGATTTTTCCGATTATTTTCTGAGGTTGTTTTTCTTGCATGTAGTATCTGTTTAAATTTGGGCAGCACATAAAATACCTAAATCATGAGTTTATACTGTATGTAAATATATAACAGCTGAAAAAAAATAAAGGGATGAATATGTATCAAAATAAGAGGGTCAAATAACTTCAGAATAAGAAATTATCATTTTTAAACAAGTACTTTTTGTATACAATCTAAAGGAGTTTTACTCATAGCCTCACTGTAGGAGCAGAACTAACTTCATAATCTCATGAACCATATGGGAAGTAAATGAAGGTGTTATGCAAAAAGATATAGTATGGCAGGTTATTAGGGTTTCTGCACTCGTGTTCATTTGGGAATCTTTAAACCTGTTGGCATGACAGGACTTGGTAACATTTTGTTTACTGAGTGCCAAACTGCAGAATCTCCATTCTCAAGAGCTGCATTATACATATATTTTTTAAGCCCATTACATTGAGAAAGGCTTAGTATGACTATGAATAACCAGAGAAGGAAACAAGCAAGGTAGAAATGGTTTGTATGATACAAGTTTGGAAGGTCTCTGTTCAGTTGCCAGGCAATAATTCTTAGTGTTATAAAAAAAAAATTTTAAAAAATATTAAAATTTTAAAATTAAAGAATAAAAGGAAATACCCCTACTCTCATATTTTGAGAACCTAACCAGAAAGGACCTAGAAAACCAAATATTCCTCTCAGGCTTTGAATAGTCCCTCTGCCTTGGAGTAGATGCAGCATGGGGCAGTGAATTAATAAAGCCAGAGTATCTGTTGCTAATAGGTTTACCAAGCATGGGAACAGATAGCCAATCACACAATGCCAGAACTACATCCTATGGAAAGTGTTTAAATTGACAACAAATAGACACTTACAGAGACCAGGATCCTTCAGGGGGACCTGTAAGTTCTTTATCCCACTTCTGTAACTAGACAATTAAAACTAAAGCAAAATTCAGCAAGAGCTTTATTTTCAACACAAACAAGATATTTTTACCCATTGTGAAAACGAAGGGGAAAAAAAGCTCAGATGCCGTAGTGCAAAACAAAAGGCTTTTCCCTGCAAGCATCTGCGTCTCTTTGCAGCATTTACTGCTGTGAGGAGCCCTATTCTGGTCAGGCTAAGTCCTGTTAGAAGACTGCTTGGAAGAGGAAAGCCCTTGCTGGATCGGGATGTAGTTACTTTTCTCAAGAAACAGCTGCTGGGTTTGCAAGCTACGTACCAAGCTTTGTATTGCAATAGACTGCTAGTGAATGCAAACAGTAATAAAATATTTTCTTAACTAAGTAGTTAAAATGGGGGTTAAAAAAAACACCTGAGTGGAAGTTGCAGAAATGCAGGCAGTCACTGGTCAATAAACATTATTTTTTAAAATGTCCTTGACTCCATAAACCGTGATATAATAAAATGGTCTGCCCTGTACTTCAGCATAATTAATACTGAATAGGCCTTTAAAAAGTTAGTAAATATTTATGAAATGAGCTATAATTTTTTTAGTGTACATTAAAACCTCTAAATCAGTAAACCATCTCCAATTTTTTGCAAAACTTATACCTATCAAGAAAGGGATCACATTTTGCCTTTATTACTTCTATTATGGATTTGCATGTACCTGTATTTGAGGATATGTCTGCATGTACACATACACATCTATCCATGCACCATAAAATAATCAGCACACATATACAAAGACTGATATATTCACCAGTGCTGGGTAAAAAAAACTAAAAAGGAAGTAAAAAAATGCATCTTGTATAATTGTTTTAATAAGTTAAAACTATTACATAAATTTCAAATTATTATGTAAAACATGTCATGGTTTCTGATACTATTTTTTAAAAAAGAGCAAATCCACAAAGCACTTTGAGAAACTAAAAAAAACAAACAAAGGGAAATCCTGATTTCCCATTTTATAGGCTCTTTATTGTTGCATTTCATTCAGTTTGGCCAGTAAAAAAACCCAACAACTTAAAAGATCAGTTGTTTATCTTCCTGTCCTAGCCACATTGTCTTCTTGCTGTCATGTACTAACAAAAATCAGTTGCTTTTGTTTTTTGACATTATAGTTAATGTGTTTTAATTTAATTTAAACCCAAAAGATAATTGGGGGTTCTTACTTTTCATAAACGTACTGTTTAATTTCTTTTTTTTTTAAAGAAAAACATGGGACTTTAAAAAGTCATTGCCATAGGTCCTTCAAGATTACTTTGAGGGTCACTGTACAACATAATTTCCTTTATACTGCAAGCCTGATGAGCAGAGCTCCCAAATGTTTCAGCTGTGTGACTGGGCACCCTGGTTTTTTAAGTCAAACTACATATGAGTCCTTCAACCTCTTAAAATAGCCTAGAGATGAAGGTGTGGGAGGTCTGCCAGTATACGGACTCGAACATTTTAGTATAGAAATCAGTATTGTAAAGTTGGGGTCTTTTTCTTGTTCTTGCTTTTCTTAATTTAGTTCAGTTATATTGGCCTTTTACTACAGCTGTGTGATAAAAACATATGCACATGAACATGCACACGCACAATTACTTACAAACTTCTATATAAAAATGTGTAATGCGTGTCAATAAATCTATTTTTGTGCAGTGGATTCTTCCTTCCCATCTTTGCTTGCTTCAACTTGTCATAAAGCAGAGAGTATGTGCTCCTCTCTACACCTCGTAACTTCCACCACCATCTGCAGCATACTGCAGATGGATAATCCATTTCTAAACTGCCTGCAAAGTCCCTGTCAGCCCTGTGCAATAGGGACAGCAGCACACACCATCCAATTTACCTGCAAAGCAATTAAGGTGAGGAACCCTAACACCAAACACAGCAGGTGAGGGAAAGATTTCTCACACTTACATTGACAGGCCCTGATGTCTGTGCACTCTGCATCCATGATGAACTCTGTAAGCGTCCAAGTGCTAAAAACCAGGGGCAAAGCCAGCTACTGATCACATCTGCTAAAGCGGCTACTCAGGCTCACCCCTCTGCTTTCTCCCCTGACTCCCAATTTTCACCTCCTGTGTTCACCAGGAACACCCATCTTGGATGCATTGTAGGAAACAAGGTGGGAGGAGCAGTGTAGCAGTGGAATCAGCTGAGGGCCCTTTCCAGGAACAGGTGAACAGGTGTCCATGGTGGGTAAAAATCTGGGAGACACAAGGGAAGGAAAACAGAGAGAGAGTGTGCATGTGCCTGAGCCTGGACAAAGGAGAAGAAGGAACAATGAAATAGAAATAAGGGGAAAACAGATTTTTTTTTTTTTTTTAAAGGCAGGAGGATTGAAAGATGAAAAATGGGAACTATCTTGCCATGTTCCTATCATGAGTTGCATTTAGTCATTCCTCCACCTGTGCCATGTCATACTTCCCCAGCAGATGCTCCTGTGAGGGTAAGGAGAGTGACTGAGAAGCGTTGCTTTGATGAGGGTGAGCCTGGGAACCAACTGTGGACAGATCTTTTTTAAAAGCCTACCTGTCACTCGGCTAATTTGTTTCTTTTTTTGCTTCATAAATCCTGATTTGGAAGGAAAAGAGAGTTACCAAATATATTGTCAAAAAACAATACCCCCAAAGTCATGTCAACTGTCCCTCTCTGTCTACCTCCTTGAGAAGAAATCCAATTTCTTTTCCAACCAGGAATTGTGCCTGGCCTTACACTTGCGTTGGAGACTCTCTGAGGAGCAAGATGCCACAGCAGCAGATCTATGGCAAAGGCTGAGGACTGTGCCCAGGCAGGGAACCTCTCCCTGCACCATCCTTGTGCTGGAGACGGACCAACAAACAGCAAATTAGCAATGAATATATGTTCACATCAAAACTGGCAAACGTATTGGCACAGCCAGGAACTTCTAACAGGTATGTCTCAGATTTTTCACATTCTCTTAACAGACAAATAGGTCTTCTCTTAAATCACTAGTGACAAAACAGAGCATAGGAACACATCTTGAAAAAATAACTAAAGTATAACTGTATAATTAAAGAGATTTAGAAAGGAAACCAGAAAGTGATAGACACCTGGCATCAGCTTGCCACTAAGGACAAGGGCTGCTAGACCAGACAGGCAGAATTTTATTGAGTCACCCAGCCGAACTTTCCAGAAAGAGAAAGACAAAAGCATTGAGATGTTTCTGTGTTGACTTTTGAGTCTTTTTTTGGGTGGTTGCAACTCATGGTACTTATGTTAAGTTAACACTTCTGACAACGTATTCTATATATTGAGGTTAAATAACTGATAGTGTCATGGCTGCTGGCCACTTCTCCCCAACCCTTCTCCTAATTAACTGGCCTTTTTTTCTTTACTGCTCTCCCAGAAAATGCTGATGCTTTTTCTGGAGTGGACACTACGTACCATACACTCAGCACAAGATTAAATGCCCTCCCTTCTTGGCCACTTCCTCCTTTCCGTCGTTCTGCTTGCAGTGAGGGTGGACACCACCACAGACACTGACTTAAATCTGTACAGCTGGGACTGTGCTATGACGAGCTGAACAACATCACATTTCCCCAATGCTTGTCCCAATTCCTCTGTTGGAAAACAGCCTTATTTGCTTTGGTAAAGCTATAAACTCAAGGGTGTGGTGGGCCTTGATTTGGCAGTGCTTTCTGCCTCCCACACCTCTCTGGTAGAAACATTCAGATGAGGGCAGATAATTCAAAGAGAACAAAAATGGAAGAATCACATCCTTTAAAAAGGATTTGATTGCTCCATGGCAGTTTCCCACTGCTTTCCTTTTTTTCCCTTTAACCATGCAGTCATTTTGAAAATGCATCATTTAAAACAATCAAATTCTCAGAAGAAATTTTTTGTGCAACTCCCCCCTTTCAGAGAGGTTTGCACACAAATTGAGACATTTCAGGTTTCCCAGGCAGATGAACTTTGTCCGCTCAGGCAGAAGCCCATGATAGCCCACGTTATTTAGCATGGCATTATCCCATGCTGTTTACTTATAGCTTGCTGAAAATAAGGGATGATGGAACACATTTTCCAGGGCACACCCTGAATTTATTCTTAGTAAATTGTTTACTATGTTCTTGGCCTAGAAACTCACAATTCTCTGACCCCTTTCTAAAAAACTACTTGCCCACTTTCAGCTGTGGGGAGAAGGTGACAATAACCCCATCAGTACCTCCACTGGTGAGCAAAGAGGGCAACTTCAGAAGACAGCCTGGCCACCTCCCAGGAGACAGAACTGCTGCAATGGGAGAGCATGGATTTGTCAAATTCAGAGAATGAGCTTCGGGTATGAGGGAATCCTCTAATTAAATAAACAGAAAATTAAATTCACCTCCCTTTTCCTCTCACATGTGTCCCATCCATGCCTGCCTGGAGGAGAACAATGTGGTGCCTCGATATTAGCACTAAAACCACAACTCATTGACAAGCACAGAGTTCTCACTTCTCCTCTGGCTTGATTCAAGGGAATCATATCTTTTCCCCTGAGGAAGTTCATGCTGCATCCTGGTGACCAGTGCAAATACCATCAGTGACGGAATGCGTGTCCTTGTCACCACACCTATAGCTCAGTCTGTGACTACCTGCACAGGGACCGTGAGCTGTGCTGGAGTTTGGACTGTGACCATGTGGAGTGGATGGTGTCTACAAACCCCAGAGAGGTTCCAGAGAGACTAAAGCTGTATTATAAATGAGACTCATGGCATGCTGCTACTGCAATGCATTTCTCCACATAGAAAAATAAATAAAGCATCTTCTATCATCCTTCCAAACCCATCTGAACAACAGCACCAAATACGTTATAAAACACAGGTGTTACTTCTTAAAGTGGAAACTTTGGGTTTCACAGGGACTAGTTTTGTAACTCTCTTCTACAAATTAAGAAGCTTGACTATCCAGAATTAAAACAAAGTGCTAGAAAAAATACCCATTTTATATTCACATGCATATGTATTTTTTGTGCATGTATGCAGCCAACCCTGTGCTTCTGTGTACTGTTCTGAACAGTGGTCAGTCACTTACACAGAAAATGGAATGTATTTTAAATAAGGTGCAACTTCTTCCTGCTCCAAACAAAGTCCATGGACAATGCTGCTCTTTTCTGGTTATATTTACAAATGGAAATGGATGATATTTACAGACAGAAACAGCATAGTCTTATTTCAGGCTAAGTTTGGCTGCTGCAGGGCTCCTCTCTGAAGTTTGGTAAGTCTACATCCTATATTTTCGTATTTTCCCCCAGACTACATATCACGTCTGCAGTTCCATAAATCTGCCAACATTTCCTACCATATCTGCTGCTAATTAGGCTTCATTGGGGTTTCACTCTCACACTCCCTACATTAGATAAATGCAGCGTCAGCTGAGCGCACTGCAAGCACTGCTAACTGCATTACTGGTTATCAGGGCACTTCCAGTGGTCATGCTAAACCAATGATAATAACAGGGGAACATTTTGACAAAACACACTTCTGTGGACCCTGCCAGCAGGCCAACAAACCCTATTTAGTATTCCCAAAGTAGTCCACACAAAATATTTCAGAAAAAGAAAGAAAAATAATAATGTTTTGTCCTTTTTTTTTTTTTCTGGTGGGGGGGAGTGGGCACAACATGACACCAACCAAATTAACCTGCCCTGTAGTAGAAAAGCTGAAAGGTATTTATTTTAATTTATAGGAAAAGTCCCTTTAGACGTATATTTAAAAACATCTAGTGTTTCAACAAGACTTGATAGTTATTGAAAGTTACACAAAAACCAACCACTATGCAACCTGTCTGAAAATGTAATAATACAAATAAAAGGTAATTTACATGAGTCCTTTATAAGAGCAATCTCTATATCCAGAAATGAGATAGCAGCATACTACAGCTAATGCAAATATTATAGCCAAATATATTTGTGGTAACACATCTAAAAGAGAAAGAATGAGAACTGATGTGCAGAAGATCTGTAAAAGATTCAAATACTAATAAAAAATTGGGGGAGAAGGAGGGTAGAAGGAGGCTAGGATCAGAGTGTTAAATCATTATTTCATGAGGCCCGTATTCACAAAGCAATTTTTTACAGATGGTTGGAGGTATTTCTCAGCCCTAAACTGACAGGAATACAGGAGGCTCAGAGGCCTTAAGCAGCAATTCTATTCATAGGCCCTTAGCCTTTATATAATTGTATTAAGTGCAGTAACAGACATAAATTAACATGCACTGACCCCCTACCCCTAGCAATGTACGCCTTGACCTTTCAAGAAACCTCAAGAGTAGTACTAGTTTGGTATTTAATACATCCTCTTTTGGGGGAGGTTAAATGCTGATCTAGGAGTTGCATGTACTCGAGGCTCTAGCAGGCCTTACCCATCTTTGACTATGAGAATCTGTTTTTCTTTCATACCCTTAAGTAAGCAGAGTTTGTCTACTTTGGTGGCAAACAAGCTGATACCAGTAAAGTACTGCTAAGCTTTACAGGTCCTAACGGAGTGTTTGACGTAAGTCAGGTGGCAGGTTAGGAGCTCCTAACCTCTGAAGATATCTCCTCATAATGGCAGCTTTCTGATGGAAGGTATTTTTATTGTTTTACAGCAAATCGACCACTGCAATTTGTGGGTAGATAACATCCGTGAAGAAATTAGATACCAATATAAAAAAACAAAAATTGACTTCTTGTAAAAAGCCTTCCTATGTATTTCATTTACTCATAAATTGAATTTAAAATTCAAAATATGAAAAATAAATTTAAAAGTCAAAATATAAAAAGACTTTGCTGTAGTTACTTATCTATTAACTTTTCATTTTGTAACTGGGATGTACTTTGTCTTTCTCTAAAATTGCCACGTCTGGAAACAGAGCAGGGGCCAATAGCTAAACATGACTGAAACAAGGATATGTTTGGTTGTTTTGCTGGGAAGGGGTCCTTTTGCTTCTAAAACATGTGCCATCAATTAATTTGCTTCTCAGTTTTCTACCTCATGACTATAGTGGTAGACAGAAATTTGTACTAGCTGTCTCAAGGATGGTGGATTAAAAAAAAACAGAAGGAAAAAAAAGAAACCTACAAGACAAAAACCTATGAGAACTGCCAATGTCAGACAATGCATTTAACCATGAAGCGGAAGAGTATTAACTAGTGAACGAAGAAGGAAAGATGAGGGAAGTAAGAAGATTTTAGGCAGTGCTCACTAACTTTTTTCCTTCCCCACCTTCTTAAGACAACAAGCTTCACTCAAAATCACTGTGATGGCCTGTTTCTATACAATTTACATCAACTTTATGTGGATTTGCCCCCCTATTTCAACTCCCTGACCTCCCTTCCACCATCCTGGGCTTTCTCCCACGTGGCTGAGGGGCGGCTGCCTGTGCCTGGGGGCAGCAGGTGCTGTCTGGGGCCCTGTCGGTGCTGAGGGTCCAGGGGCAGCTGTGGTCTAGTGCTGTGTTATGCCAAGCCTGGCTGTAACCAGGGCCGGGGTCTGAGGGAATGGCAGCAGCCAGGAACCCGTACAATTCCCTGGTTTTGGGGAGGGCCCCGTGTGAAGAAACCCCGGGGGTGTGGGGAAAGCCCGTCGCTTCTCTCACCTGCCTGCGTCCCTCGCTGCTCCCGTGGCGTCTCCGGCCTCGACGGCGCAGCACCTGCGGGAAAAGGCAGCGAGAGAGGAGGGTTAACCGCGACGGAGTGGCTCCCGCAGGGGTCTCCGCTCCTCCCCGACTCACCTGGCTGCGGCTTGCCCTGAAGCCTCGAGGGGGAGGGAGACTGGCTCACGGCCCCACCCGGACGTCCCTGTCACCCGTGGGGACGGACACACACACACACACACAGTACCAGAGCGGAGCCCCTCCAGCTGCCTCAGGCCCAGACCCGGCACAGCACGTCGGGGGAGGCGAGGCCAGCCCGGGACGCCCTGGCAGGGCCGGGCGAGAGCCCGACGGGAGGAAGAGAGGGCCGGGGCTTCCCCGGGGCAGCCCGGAGCGGCTGCCGGGGGTGGGTGCCCGGTCGGATGCGGCAGGCGCGGCAGCGGCCCGGCCCGCCCGACGTGTCCGAGTGTCCTGCAGCGGATAGGAACCTGCGAGGAGCGAGGGCAGGGAGAGGGGGAGGGCAGGGAGCGGGGCAGGGGGGCTGGTGAGAGGCGCCCCGTGGAGCTGCGGCGGCCGCGGAGCCCGGCCAGGGGCAGCCCCCGAGCAGAAGGGAGCGGCTCCCACTCCGCCCGCAGCAGCCGCAGCCCTGAGCATGGCAGCAACAGTTGGCTGGCAAGGTAAAGAGACGGGGAGCTGCACCACCGTGGCTCGGATTTCCACTCGCGCCTGAGCTGCCCCCCCAAATCACTCTTGTCTTCCATCCTCTTGAGGGACGACAGTAGGCAGGGAACAGGGAGGATGTTTTTTAGCCTTAGCTTGGCTGATCCCTCTTATCACCTCTCTCTTCTTTTTTTCCAAGTTCCCTCTACCTTGTCTCTCCCTTCAGAATATGTTCACATGAATGAAACCCCCGTAAAGACGTTTGCTGGCGACTGGAAAGTACAAATGTCTTTTTTTTCTCTAAATAGAAGAGAATAAATAATTATGAAAATGCAAGTCTACTTAAAAGATACTGTGACCCTTCCACCTTTGTTTCATCAAGGCAGCTAGTGCCTAAGCTACGTGTCCGGAGTAAGAAGGAAAGGAGGGAAGGGAGCAATAAAGTGTTTTTGCTTTGCCTTCTTTCCTCTCTTGTCCCTTAGCCGGCCTTTTACTCTTTTCTAAAGTGCGAACAGGTCTTCAAAATATCTTTTATCTCTCGAGAAATACAAACTCTTAGCCTGTGGTCCTCACCCGATCTCTCCAATGCAGGCTTCCCTGAAATGCAAGATCAGCCCTTTCTCAGCCGGATCTCCCTCCATGCCGCTGTCGAGGCGGGGGGGGGGGGGGTGGGGGGGGAAGGGGGGGGGCAGAGGGGAGAGCCCTTGTATTTTCTAACAGCTGAGACATTAGATCGCACCCCCACCTCCTTTTTATTTTACAGCCGGGCGAACCATAGGCCCCTGTGTTGCGTCAAGCGGCCACTCTGCTACCAACTTGCTGCTTAGATCTTGTCTCTTTTACGAGGCTGATCTGCACGGACAGATCTGCGCTTAATCGCTCCCTCTTTTGGGGGGCGGCAGGCAGGAAGGATTTCTCTTTGCTATTTATTTCTTGCCCACGGAATCCGGGCTGGTAATTACTGCAAAGAGAGGGGAAATGCAGCTTCCCTAACTCCTGCCTGAGATGCTCTCAGTGCTGTGTGCATGCACAAGGCAGTTTCAGAACCACAGAGCTAGTGCTGATGCTGCTTTGCTCGCTTGCAATCACCTCGTCCAAAAGCATCGCCTCGGCTGGGTTTTCCCTCAGATTCTGTCTTTTTTACCCTTTTCGGGGGCACTAGTTTTTGCGGAAAGCGTGATTGGAGATACCACCGGACTGTAAGTTGTTTAAAATCAGGTTGGAAGTGGGCAGGGGGGAGGGAGGCGCCTTTGGCAAGCGCTTCCATGGTGCATCTCCTGCTATCTGGGGTCTCCCCCAAACCGCGGCGGATCCGTGCACCTCCTCCTCCTCCTCCTCCTCCTCCTCCCGCCCTATTATTTATGGGGTGATCCCAGTAAATCCCACCCTCCCTACCTCGAAATAAACCGAGGCTCACGGTTACAGAGCATTTAATGAATCGCTCTGAAGAATTTTTTTTTTTTATGAATTAATCTCGATCAACTAGGACACCCATATTTTTCAAACACGGCTATGCCCTGGAAGGGGAGGG
>VZTX01005483.1:398559-421417 GCA_013400915.1 Pardalotus punctatus | reverse complement strand
GCGACCAGCGACAAGTACATATACGGTCATGTCACTACCCCTCCTGGATCTGACATTTGTTTATATTACAGAGTGTATGTTGCAGTCTTGTTATACTGGATGCAAAATATATTTAATAAATTAATTTATTTCAGCTGTTCTAATGCCAATTTTTCTTCAGACAAGTACCCTGAAGTACTTTAAACAATACCTGCATTTAGTCCTTTTAGTCTAGTTCCAGCTGAATAATCCATAAGAAAAAAGACAAATTAGATTTATATTGTCTCAAAGATGTCTGAATAAATGTCTAATGTGATTTGCATTTAATATCAGGAATATACAAATATATTAGATAAATTTTTTCACTTGTGAATAGCATACCAGAAAATTTTTCTACAGTGGGGCCAAGTTTCAGAAAGATGTTTGGGCTTATAATTCACAACTACAGGGTCACACCTGTCAAGCACTTCAAGAATTCTGGCTGCTGTTCACTCTTAGTTACCCAGGACCCTGGTACCTGTTTGGTATTTCAACTTTTCCTGTTTCTAGTCTCCCATCTTCCTTTATTATTGCTCTCAAATGAAACTTCAGTCTTGGTTTGTTCCCCCAGCTAGAGAAGTGCTCCTTTTCTCTGTAAATTCTAGTTTGGGTCATAGTCTTGACTCTTGGATAAAGAAAATATTAAGTTATAAGTAATAATAACCAATATCATTCCTGAGAATGTGCAAGGAAATGAAAACCTTTCAACATTATTTCATTATAAGAAAAGAAGATATTTATGGTCCACTGTTGCTTGTGTGCAAAATCACAAATACACTCTGGTTTTTCTGGGTAATTGAATAGCTTCCTGTACAAAAATTTGTGATGTACTATCAATGTTTAAAGAAAACTTAAGAAATCCATATATATAGATATATGTGTAGGTGATTTTTAGAAATACCTTTAAATAAAACATTGCATAATTACTAGATTCAACAACTGCAATAGGCATTTCTAATTATAGTTCTCACTCAAATCTATTCGCTCAAGTCCAATTGAATTTTGCACTATGCGATTTAGATCAAAAGAATCCTTGTTTCTAAGTTTTGCAGGAAAACATAAACAAAACATAGTTTTGCATGCCTGTCTACTACATAATGAATCATCTAATTAATTGCATATTTAATGGAAAAACACTTTATATAGATCAATGGGATATCTGTTGAAACACCATTGTTTCTGTAGCATTTTTGCTTACAGCTTTGTTTGGGTCTGTATGGAAATTCATCTCTCAATCCGATTAGCTCTGCATACCTGTGATCTCTCCTGTTTCTCTGTTTACTGTTATACAGTTTACCTAAGGATCAAGTTACCTGAGAGTGCAAGCTCCGTGATGACGTCATGTCAAAACTCAGCGCTTTTGAAGCAGTATGGAGTACCTGTGATGGAAATTGCTGTGTGGATCATTATACTGAAACAATAGAGGAATGTTGCGCTAGAAAACAAAGCTTTCCACATGTGAGCAATGTTCAGAGGGCCAAGGACAAAAAATGTTTTGTGACCAGCTACTCTTTGTCTGCTCATGTACAAGGGATTTGGCTGTCCCAGCTGTCAGCACTAGTGGTAACTACTTTAACTGTAGTTATTTTCTAGACTCAAGTTGTACCTAGAAAAAGATCATTTGCAACCACAGTTGTATATAGAGTCATTCAACTGATCGTGAAGTAATAAACTCTTTATAGAGGAGCTGGCTGCTGGATCCAGTTCACATAACTGTGCCTTGTAACTATTGTCAACTACCAAGCATGTGGGGGAGATCTTGCAGAGCAAGTCTCTTCTCTGAGTTGTGGCTTACTGTGTTTCTGATCATTCATTTTGCGATGCTGTGTGATATTCCATACTTGCTGGAGCTCTGTCACTGCCATGAACTTTACAACCTCGCAGACTTAATGAACTCTGTGCTCCTCTGAGAACAGCCCAAAGAAAACCCACAAACAAAACCTGCAAACTTGTTTCTTGACTTCCAAAGTGGGAAAAAAATCCCAGCCAACCCCTGGTAAAATCCCCAAACCATCAAAAGGTATAGGGAGCTCAGGCGACATAGGAAAGTAGGCGTATTTTGTATCTATCATACATAGAGCATAGCATGAATAATATATATCCTTTTTATGAATGCAGCAATCTAAGCTACAGTTTTTGCAAGTCTTGCTACTGGCAATCCTTCTACACAGGCATGGCAAGAATTACAGAACTATTGTGGTTTGAGGGGATCCCTAGAGGTCCTCTTGTTCACCCACCTTGCTGAAGCAGGGCCACCTAAAGCGGGTTGCCCTGAACCATGTCTAGAACATGGTCACGGAGCATGTCCATATTCAACTGAAATGCATTGAGATTCTGTTCCTTAGTGGGAGGTGTCCCTACACACGGCAGAGGGGATTGGGACTAGATGATCTTTAAGCTTCCTTCCAACCTTTAACATTCTATGATTCATTCCATGATTGTGGCACTGCAGTTGTGTAATACTTAATAAATACTTGGGAACACAATAAACATTAACTTCATGTTATCATTCATCCAAACCTAGGATTAGTGTGATCCAAAACAGATGAATGAGGAAAACAGCTACCGTTTTAAATAGCTCAATTGTACATTTTCCAGGCAGAAGACAAACTAGATGTAAATCACTGTTGGTCAGTTTAACGTGGCCTGCATGGTCCCCTCAGAGTAAAACCAAACTCTGGAATCATTAGAGCATAATAACATTTTCCATGGGTGTGGTGTTAATCTAGCCACAGGAATGGAGAAGCACACTCTATATGCAGCTTTAAGTATCATTGCAGACGATTCCCATGTTTATTAGAATGTAAAATATATTATTAGTTAAAAAGGTGATGATTGCTTCATATTGAAAAGGACTTAATAAAATAGATTACCCCTACATCATTAAGCATTATGTTCTAACATACTATATGGCTGTTTTGGAAAAAAGGTGGTTGTATTAATGCAGTTGATAACAGAAAACTAATGAAATTCATTCTACTCTCACTCCTGTTGTTTTAATATTATTATAATTATTCCACATTACCAAGAGATGAAGACCTTTTCCACACAAAAACCACCTACCTTTATTTATTAATAATTCATATACTTTCCTTAAGTCTTATAAGAGTAATTTATTAATTAATTAATGGGTTTTCTTTAGTACCCACCAGCAAAACTCTTCTAATTTTAAAAATATCTTTCTGAGATTGGGAATCAAAGTGAGAATGTTGGTAATATCAGTTTATATAAAGGCATTGCATTTTCAGTACTATCCTTCACCACATCCTTAATGTGTACCAGTATTTTAATTGGCTTTGGAGAGGCTTAGAATAGGTCTCCAGTGATTCTCTAGGAGTATCAAAATTCTGTTTTTATAATTTCTTCTCTTTTTATTTTTCAGTATTTCATACAGTTTACTGATATATGTGCAGGAAACAGCACATAAATCCCCAAACCAGTGGGAGAGGCAGAGAAAACTAACGGAAGAGTTGCCTGTTTTAACTTTTAACTAATTCTGTAGTTTGGTGGCTTTTTAAAAAGTAAAGTAAGAATTGTGCAGATTAATTAATAATAAGGTGGGCTTTCCAGTGTCAATAGCCTTGAAGCTGTTTTTCCTGCATCTGTTATTTTCCAAGGTAAGTTTTTGACTTGAATGCATGTCACATGACTGTGTCACATGGCAAAGCTTTCTTTCACCTTTTTGTCCCCCTCCTTTGTTCAGCTGTACTGTCCATTTCCTTCAAAACACTTTCTGCCCAGAAAGAGCTTAGCCAATGTCATCAACATTAGCCAAGGAAAAGCCAAAAATGAGAAAAAATAATTTCTTGGTCTCAGTAGTGTTGTAGTAACTCTCATAATTGTTCTAAGATGTGGTTTTCCCTCATAAACCTGCAGACCATAAAGAAAGCTGGTATATCACATAGCCAAAAAAATAATCCAATGTAAATATATGTACTCTATCAACCAAATTTGCTTTTATGCTTACATTAGGAATAATAATGTAAAAAACATTGCTGGAAAGCACAATTCTCTTGGAAGTTCCCTATTAAGTCCTATAGCTAACACTGAAGGCTTTATGTCAGGATGTGTTTACGTCAGGAAACTGGCATGAGCAGCAGATTTTCCCAGACTTTCTAAGAGATAATATTCTTTGCTTTGCTCCAAAGATAACTAGAAAAAGGTGCCTAACTGCACTGTCATCATTCAGAAATTATATTTCAGAACACATCCTTTGCTCATAACGGTCTTGTTCTACTACTCTGGAGAAAACTGTAGTAAATTTAAGAAGAGTTTGCCACTGACTTTTATTGAGCCAAGATTCATCCCCTGCATCAGACTTTTTCCTGTCAGGAAGGTCCTTTCAAATTTCTCTGGTATTGTAAAGGAGCTAAAGGTGGAGACTGAGATGTTTGCACATGGTCAGAGTGCTGCCAAGGGCTTCTAACTTATACAATGATCAGAGCCTTAATAAACAGAGGATAAAGGGGGTAAAACCTTGTGTCTGGATCCTTAGCTGTGATAATTCCTTGTGGGTGTGTATATTTAAACTCACACCATCTGAAGATCTAGACAAAATATATTTGGATAGTATTATTTTCTTAACATTTACTTGTTTTTTTAAAGCAGATGAATGAATGGTAAGATATGAACATTATTATTTATTTTAATTTTGAAAAATTTAACCCCAAACTCTTTAAATGGAGTAGTTAAAGTCAGGGAGTAGATTCACAAATAAAACTGGGTTTGTCAGCTTTGTAAAACCTATATCAAAATTAAGAAGATGTGTTTTTTTGGGTTAAAAGTCTGATGATGTTTTCTTTGAAATATATAAATATGAGTTTTAAAATAATTTAGTTCTATGCATGGTTTTGTTTAGTTTCTTTTAGTTTTTATTCCTAGCAGTAGAACCATGTAATAATGCAGTTAATGCTCTGATATGGGTAGATTTCATCCCATTCTCACATACGATTATATTTATCCATCAAGAGGAGCAAGAAGTCTTCTACTTCTTTTTGCTAAGCACACTGAAGAAGTAAAACAAATTAATCATATGTATAGAAGTATAAACTTGTGTAATTTCCATAATATAAAAAATTAGTAACTAAAACATGAAAGGTATCAGTTATTATTTTATGTGTAATATCTAAACAAAGTTTACATGAGGACCTGTCCTTGGGCAAGTATGTATTTTGGGTTGTCATTTAAAAAAAGTTGATTTTATAAAGATAATGTAGAAAGTGTTGTATGTCTTCTAGGTAATGAGAACTTTTTGCAGGATACAAAGTCTAACACTTAAAGAGCATAACAAAATTATAAAGAATTTACTGTATTAAGCTATTTTTTTAACTGTTTTTTTTCTTTAGATCACACAGTTTTATCATTGCATTTATATAGAAATGTTGATGATATTTTTGCCACAGAAGAAAATTAATTTCAGTATTACATGAGGAGAGAATAATCTATAATATTCCACATTTATAAATAAACTAAACCCACAAATTAAAAAAAAAAATCCTATAGCATTGAAAAGAGATGCTAAATTGATGTGGATGGGTGTTAAAGAAAATCTAGGACTCAATCAGTTCCAGAGCAATTTCTTATGCCCTCAGGAATGCAAAATGCATGCAAAGTGCAAAAAGAAGATTAATTTGAACACATTAATTTTAAAGGAAAAGTATGTAAATATAGCTCATTTAAACAAAATTGCAGTCATGTTTTTGATGGATTTATTATTATACTATTTCTTTTCTAGAAGTGGAAATTTTAATATGAAGGGTTAATAAACCTTAGAAAAAATATTAGATATAGTTCATACTCTGTATTGGGATAAATTATCCTCTTTTCAAGAAAGAAGAGTTAGAATTATTTATAGTCTTTAATAATTTTATATGTAGTCCTTCAGTATTGCAGAAGGGGGTCACTGCAAATAATCTTTTTTTATGTCTGTTCTGTCTTAAATAAACTTAAACTTTGACTACTACAGCTGCTTCCCATTATTGTTTGCACCTTTTATTTAAGTACCTGCATCCTTCTGGAGAGACATGACATTTACAGGAAATTTGCATTACCCATTAGAACAGACATTAAATGTGGGTTTGTAGATGGAAGTTTTCAGGACATTTTACTTCAGACTAGTTCCTGTTCAGTGTAGTGGCAAACATGTCCATCGATGGTGGGAGCTCATTTAATGTTCTCTTGGGAGTGCATTTCTCAGTTCAGTTTGAGGGGAAAGGAATCCAGTTTGTACGTTCTGAGACTTCTCTGTTCATTCACCAAGGACTTTACAGAGATTTTCTTTAAAGGTGTAGCTGTGACCATTATCATAGAATCAGAGAATGGCCTGGGTTGGAAGGGATATTAAAGATCATCAAGTTCCAACCTCCCTGGATGGGCAGGGATGCCACTCACTAGATTGGATTACTCAGAGCCCTGTTTTATCTGGCCTTGAATAGTTTCAGGCATTGGACATCCACAACCTCTCTGGACAACCTGTTCCAGTGCCTCACCACCCTCAGTTAAGAATCTTTTCCTAATGGCTAATGTAAAACTACCTTCTTTCAGTTTGAAGTCGTTCCCTCTTGTCCCATCACTATAGGCCCTTGTAAAACATCTCTCTCCAGCTTCCTTGACATGTGACACATTAAAACTGTGCTAGGGAAACTTCTAGAAATGAAACAAGTATGGATGACTCCATGTCAGTGTTTGAGTCTGTGCCATATCTTTTTCTAAGTTACTAATAAAGGTGTGCCCCTCTATGCCCTGACCCTGCAGAAATACCTAAAGATAACTGTTTTGCTTGGAATCACTAAGGAGGAAAGAGCAATCTATTTACTTGTTTATTATCATAAAGGAAAATATATTTCAGTTATTTTTTAATCACTAATTTGTCTCTTTCTCAGACAGATTGATCTTCAGTACCGCCATTTTCAAATGTGCAGAAGTAATGTTCTTCTTATCAGACACTTTTGTATATATATATCTATATACACACACATATCTATATGGAGCACTTTCTAAGTGTGCTAAGCCTGGCCCTTTGGAAAGCCCCATTCTCCACTTTCTCATAATGAGTTTTTACTCCCTGTCCTCCTTAAAGGTTAGCTGGTCAATTCACAGCCTCATGTATGTGCTAGAGTGAGAGTCTTTGGTTCCTAGCATCTGTGGTCAGAAAACAGAAGGCATTGTGAGAACTCTTAGGGGGTCACAGCTCAGAATGAGTCACTTGTTTGGGATTCACTTTAATGTCTTCAACGATTTCTTTAAGAAGTCTTGAGTAGGTTTTCCTTTCTACTGGTTCAAAGAAGCATAGATGTCACTGAGACCATACTTAATGAATATATATTCTGTGAATTTTTTCCACACACTGCATGTAGTTTTGTCTGTACAGGACATTTTCCTGTTACCAAACTGAGTTTAATGGGACAACAATTTGGTTTTGGAAACACTCATTGCTGACTGCTAAGAAGAAAAGTGAATGATGAACTTTTAATGATGGTGTTTTTGCACAACCCCAGAAATATATGGTCTTGTGTTTTTCATTATATTATTTCCCACTGAGATCAATTCACACCTTAATTTCCAGACACATTCCATCAGATTTTACCCCAAATGAACAGTTATTTTCTGTGTAATGTGTTAATTCTTTTAAGTGGTGTTTTTAAGTTATCACTTTGTATGTAACTCATCAATTAACACATAATTCTAGTTATAAAGGATTTTTCAAGGGTTTTGTTAATTTTTTCTTTTAAGCCTTTTTGTTAGTAATATGACATCTCACTGATATATTTATATAAAGGCAGGTTAGGTTAAAGACTTCTTCTTAAACTTCCTCAGGAAAAAAAAAGCAGACTTCTATAATCACAGGGAGCATCTACAATTAACCGTGTCTGAGGTCTCATCTGAGATTACCACATGTGACTCCCTACATAAGATCTTAATTTTTCTGTGACACATGTTGCATCTACTCACTTTTTTCACACCATTCCTTTAGCATCCTTGCCTTGCTTTGCACATATGCATCCCATGCACCATATTTCAGTATGTTTTTCATAAGGACCCCTACCCACACCTGCCTCTCAATATCTGTACTAAATTTACTAGAAATTCATGTTGTTGTTGGAAAAGAGAAAAAAAAAGCCATCACCAGGAGCAGATATGTCCTTAATGACCAGAAACTGTCAGACAGGAGAGATTTCTAGCCAGTGAGAATCATTATCAAGGGTGGGCTGCTGTTGTCCTTGGCTGGGAACATGCATTCCCATACCACCAATCCTTATTCTTCATGCCCCTCACTGAGATTTAGCAGGAGGTTTGGCATACACTGCACATGGCTGATATTTTCAGTTATCCTTTTCCAAAATATCCTAGCGCTAATCCTAACTCTGCCCTCTGCCTGAGAAGGAATGACCACCACCGACCCCAGCTCTCTCCCTACTTAAAATGACACAGTGTGAAACTGGTGCAGCTGCACAGCAGTTAAGGACCATTGCCATCTGCCTTGTAGGTCAGCCAGCTGAGGGAATATTTTCAGCCAACTTACTCTTTGATTCTCTGAGAAGGTAGAAATTAACTTCCTGCAGTGAGGATGAATAACAATTCAAACATATAATACACCTAGAAAATGGCACAGTATACCGTATGGGTCAGCAGCTATTGAAAACATCTAAGTAATCTGCAAATTAACAAACCCATGGTTAAGTGACTTTTGAGTAGGTCTTGTCACTCTAGAAGAGTCCAGGTTCCTCTGCTGTTGCATAGCTTATTTCATGGTCAGGTCAATTTTTTCTTAGTTCTGTTCCTATAAACTTAATACTCCAAGTAGTGTTCAGAGCCTTCTTACTGTACAAGTAATGGTGACTCCCACTGATTCTGTAAAATACATTTGTACTTTAAGGTGTACTTCAAAGTGTTTTAAGGAATCTCTGTCTAGAGGACCTTCAGACAAAACCATTTCAACTCCTAATCTAATTCAGAAGTTTAGCTCAAATATGTCCAGCTGAACTTTCTCTCCAGTGTAAGACATTATAATTTATTTCCAAGAGATATGCCACAAACTAAGCTTGGGCTGGTATTGACTGTGATCAGGAATTTATGTTTTCTTACTGGAAGGATTGGTCCTGTTGCAATCAGAGTTAAGATTAGATTTGGAATAAATATTGGTAGTATAAAAGCTTGAAGAAACCAGTTAATTATTTTCTGCTTGCAAGAGTTTGGAATAGAGCTGTTGTCAATATTCTTTTCCCCCTGTGTATATAGTTCTTATTATAATTACTTTTATGTTGGGGATTGCAAATCTAAAACTTGAGTCTAGTTTTTCGTTGAGACTTAGCAGACTTCAGAGAGAAGACTGAAGAGAAATCTGGAGTCAATTGCGGTAAACAGCTTATGTTCCCTTCACTGGATGGGTGGTTCCCTTGGGTAGAATTATTTTTGAGGTTAAGCTTATTTGGGGGAATGCAAAAACTGAAGAACCCATTTCAACATCTGGTGCCTTGCCCTCAGAATAAGGAAAAAGAGTTGTTTTAGGACAATACTTTGTGCTTTTTTTCCCTTATTATTTGTTCCATGACCTTGGTTAAGTTCAGCACTTATGTTTGGGCTGCTGTTTGGGAAAGTACAGATTGAAGAAGGCTACACGTCTCAAGACTTAAGAAGAGTGATGTTAAGGACAACTGTTGCTTTTTGTCTGTCCTGTTTGCTGGAGAGTTGCAATCCCTGACTATTGCTAAGTTTAGAGTTAGGGCTGGACTCGGAGTTTGAGAGCTGGAAATTGAAAAGCTCCTTTGAATGCTTGAAACTGCACACCCTTCGGCATTATGCAAAGGAATTGTATTGTTTATGTATTGTGTCTTTTAAGATATCTTTTTTCAGGCTTTTTTTTTTTTGGTTGATTTTCATTCCTGAGCAACAGGATTCGGGAAAGGGTGGCTTGAAGTGAATGCTCAATGTCTGGCTTGGATTTGTCTCAGGTTGAGGCTAGAGTGGTTTGAGAATTTAAATGTTGCATATCTCTTTTTGTTTCTGAAGGATTTGGGAAATTAGGGATCAGAAAGTGACTTGTTTGTTTGGGATCTCAATGTTTTGTTCACTTGTTTTCAGTGAACGCTGACAGCTGGGTAACACTGGGTTTAGACTGGATAACCTAGGGACTGATATTACTGCTCAGATGATGTGGTCCTAACACCTGGAATAGGCACGGACTAGAATTATTAGGGTTAGGGTAGACAGCATAAGTTATGAAGAGCCATACTGTTTATGACATAACATAGGACCTTCAGAGATTGGTGTTTATCATTAGCAAGAGATTATTTACTTTGCTGTACTTAGATATGGTTCAGTTTAGAGTTAAGCATAAAAGCTGAATAGACCTCTGGTGACCTCTGTGTCTTGTGACACATGGAGCTAAAGAGAACTCATGGAAGTCCATGTGCTTGCTTTTTTCTTGTCTCTCACCTGTAGAAATTAGTTCCCTAAGTTATTAAAAGATAGTTTGGTACTGGTACTTTTATATTTGTATGATGTACATAAAGATACGTTTTGCCAAATAGTTTTCTTTGTATCCTGCACATACATTAAATCTGTTTTGTGATCCTTTTGGGAGGTTAGTTAACCATGTCTCTTTGAAGAGAGTTCAGTTTAAAAGATACATATATCTACATTTTGATATTGATCTCTACAGTTTGTTAAAGATAAGATGGGTATGTTTGTGCAAGATTTGCCTCCTGTTCTACACATGCCTCAGATTTCCTCATGAGCACTTCAGTTCTTGAAACACAAATTCTCATTGTTATAGAAAAAACAGTGCTTTCCTCATTGCACTGAAGGGCTCACTTTAGTTCCTTCTTTCCTTCCTGTGCAGTTTTTATTCCCTCTGGTGCCCATGCACAGGGATAGATACCCAGAGACAAGTCTAGCACTGCAGAGTTCATGAAAAAAATTCCTTCCAAGAAATATCAAAGAACTGTAGAATCACAAAATGTTAAGGGATTGGAATGGACCTTAAAGATCATCTTGGCCCAACCTCCCCTGTCATAGACAGGGATAACTCCCACTAGACCAGGTTGCTCAAGGCTTTATCCATCCTGGCTTTGAACACTGCCAGGGTTGGGATGTCCACAATTTCTCTGGGCAACCTGTTCCAGTGTCTCACCATCCTCACAGTAAAGAATTTCTTCCTAATATCTAACTTAAATTTCCCCTCTCAATTTATACACATTATTCCTTGTCCTGTCATTATAGTTCCTGACAAAGAGTCCCTCTTCGGCTTCTCTGAGTTGTATTCACACATTATTTGCAATAGCAGGGGATATAGTACAGGAAAACTCCATACCTGTTAAGTATTACATAAAATGGACAACTTCTCACATACACTCAACCCATGCTTTATCTTTTCATTGCTTATTAGCATAGATGCAGCCCAGATGTCCTTTTTACACAAAAAACCCCCTAGTTTCCTCTTCCCATTACTCACTGGGAATCTGTCAGTGAAAACAGATATCATATACAAATTCATGATAATTGCTTTCAGAAATAGATAAAATAAAATCAAGAACTTAAAAATGGAATTTAGAAGGGGGAGAAATCCTCTCAACAGAAGCAGATACAGACAATGGCATAAATGCTAAGACTGGCAGCAATTTCAAGTCCCTGTGCAAACCAGTCCATGATGCATGAATTATACTTAAGATGAATCAAAGTGGCCCATGCAGGCAAGGGAGGGCTTTGCTTTATTTTATTGCAAGTTAAACGAGGTCTCCAAATCAGTGACGAAGAATGCAAATGCTTTTTTGAAATAGTTTCAAGCATTAAAAACAATGCAAAGCTTGGAAACAAAAGTATATCTGTGATAAGAGTGATGAGAATGCTAAATGCAGTCTCTTTCTCTGCACTCTGATAAAACATGCTGTGAAGAGTTGTTTTGATATGAAAATAGCTGCTGCTTATCTACAGAACTGCAAATGTAGACTTTCAAACTGTCAGGAACCAAATGTATTCCTTGGAGAGATTAGTGAAGTATATATGGTGTAACAGTGAAGTTTATTTTGCCACTGCATTTCTTTGATCTTGCAAGTGCTTTCACAACCCTTTTTTTCCTTTTGTTTATTTCAGTCGTGAAGCCATAAACCCAGATTTATGACGGTATTAGTGTTTTGCCACAGAATGATTGGTATGTCCCAGATTCAGCCTTGTGGGATAAACATGAACAACTAAGAAAATAATTTTCTGAAAGGGATATAATCTTTTTTAAAAGAAAAATATTTTAAGTAGTATTTTAATTGGAAAAATTCAAATCAAGCCAGGTAAATATTAATTATAGGATGTTTGAAAATTCTATCTATATTGCATGTTATAACTTTTGTTTTGAAAAGGATTATTCTGCAAGATTATTAATTGTTCATTTGGTTACTTCTCAAAGATTTTATTGAGAATATAGAAAACTTGAGACTGTACTGAGAAATTCATACAAGAGGACAGCAATGAAGCCCCACATATTAACTATGCTGTCATTCATGTCCTTTTATGTTCAGTGATCCTGTTTTTACGTGTCTACATTTGAATCTTCAAGAAAAGAAAGAAATTTTGGAATGGAATGGAATTTCCAAAGAAATTTTGGAATTATAATGGAATGTTTGAAAATTTGTGTTTCCATGAACAATATGTAACAACAATTTTCAAATTCCGATTCTGTGAAATGGAAAAGTTCCAGAAAGATTTTCAGTTGATTTGGGATAGAAAGCCAGATCTCTGGAATAAAGTATAGGAATTATGATGGACTGTAGTATTGGAAGGCCTGCCTTCTTTGAATGGAGATGACAACATATATATAAAAGATTGATTAATAAGTCCATCTGAATAAACACTTGAGTGTCTTTCAAAGTTGAGGAAGACTGCTAATAATGTGTCTTGAAGTGAACTTAAGCTTACATTTATAATTGTACTTAAATTTATGAATATAGATATTTATGTTTAAAATGTTCTTATTTCACAATATCTTTTTGTTTCCTGGAATGTCTGAAAAACATGTGGCTTGCACTGTGATTCAGAACAGTATTTGTTTTTGATTTTTTTTTTTTTACTTTGTTTCAGGAATGAAATTCTAAATTCAACCAATGCTGTAATAAACTTTTGTCCTTCTTTTAGATATGCTTTACTTTTGGGTAATCTGCGTCCCTTCCAGTATTAATGGAACCAAAGAGAATGTGAATTATTGATGTTTCATATTCTTTGTCTTGAATTCTTATCAGTTACACACATACAAAAAGACTGATGATGGCTGTGAAATCAGGGACATGATTTCTATTTTATCTTCCCAAAAGTAATTTGCCAAAGAGAACACTCAAAAAACCTCTGTTCTGCTGAATGAGAATTGCTACTAGATCAGGAAATGAACAAGTATGTAAGAAATGTTTTTAAAGAGAAAATAAATGGATTTCATACACTTTTTGGACTTGTGCAAAGTGAAAATGAATGTAGCCACTTGTCTGAGTACTGATAAATCCACTACTCACAGTCTGCGAGATTGATCTCTGCTCTTGAATACTTACTTTCCTACAGTTAAACTGGAGTACACACCTGAAGTCTCTCCAAGGGGTTATCATCTGATGTCTCCTACAAAAATGGGTCATAAAATCAGTTGCTCAAAAGTCGTAATTTCCATCCAATAGGAAATTCTACAGTTAACCAGGAGATCTGATAAAAAATAACCCCAAAAAACCTAAACACCTAAATATTTATTTTACACAGCATTAAACTTATCTATGAGAAATATACCATTCCAGAAGGGTGGTAGAACAACATTTTGACCAAGATGTTTTTTCTGTTTTTCATAAATGAGATGCTATTTTCCTAGCATTATATTTTTCATAGGCAAGCATTTTCATGTGGAAAAATACTTAATCAGCTCCACTGATGAGAAGCAGTTTTTGAGAAATATAAATCTCATAACATTTTTTGATTGATAATAGCATTTTAAATGGCAGCTGAAAAAAAACTAATTAAAAGTAATTCCAAAATCACAATGCAATAACCTGCAGGTGGAGGTGAGTGCTGAATAAACAAGTGTATGTTTTCCATCATATCACATGTCATATGTCATATGCCATATGTCATATATAATATATCATATATTATATATAATATATCACATCCCACATATGTAAATCATATATAATATAATATACCATATAATATAATAGATAATATCATATATTATGTAATATCATATCATACCATATAATATATAGACACAGTCTGATAGGTGAGATATATATTATACCTGCTAACTTTAATTAGGTTTCAAACCCCATATAAAAATCTTAGCAAATAAAGAGAATGACAAATAACCTTAATATTACTGTTCTAAA
Organism: Pardalotus punctatus; assembly: GCA_013400915.1. NCBI lineage: Eukaryota > Metazoa > Chordata > Aves > Passeriformes > Pardalotidae > Pardalotus > Pardalotus punctatus. The sequence continues at coordinate 407,054 of VZTX01005483.1, read as the reverse complement.
GGAAAACAACAACAGGTGAGTATCAACTAAGATCATGTCTTAGCCAAAAAGTATCTCAGCCAGAAGAATCTTATCAGTGGTAAGAAAAGTGGAAATCTAAAGAGCAGGATTTGTAAAGGCATTAGAAGTATCAGACAATGCTGCCCTTGATTCTGAATCTAGGGTATTTTAAACTTAAATTAACTTCAAGTTCACCCTCAAAATAAAAACAAAAGGCACACATGAACATGCACACCAACAATCCACTTACTCCTAAATTAATTTGCAGTTGTAATTTCACAGAGAAACAAGAGCATTACACAGACCGTTTAGTTAATTAATAATTCAGAAGATACTTGTAGAGTACAAAGCTTATAAATTAAAGTAAGCATCACAGATATTACTTATGTTTGCAGGTTTTAAGTCAGACTAATATTTCAACTAACTGAAAAATGTGCCTACAGATATGGTCCTGTGACAATGTCAATAGGAAATGATTACTAATAAATGAAGGAGCAACAATAGTTGCACACAAATGCAAAGTAGCATAGTTTGATCCTTACAAAAAAACTGTTTTTGCAATGACATTGAAATTCTGTGTAAGTAGCTAAACTGAAAAAAGATGGATTTCAACATCTGAAGACAATCTGATTTCATCCAGATGGGATTATTTTTTAAAAATCAGACAATGTGAAATATATATGGTCAATTACACAGAAGAAAAATATCTTCAGATGATAGATCAGAAAATGAAAAATAATAAAGAAACTCCAGCTAACATTTTAAACTAGCAAATTTCTTATGCTATCCTTTTACTAAAACTCACTTCTGTAACTAAATTTAAAAAAAATGATTATTTAAAATATTTCCTATTTAATTTTTTTGTAGACCTAAACACTCACATATACTTCTGTCTACTTAGGACTTTAGGAAATTCTCAGCCAATAGAATGTATTTAACAAATGATTTAACTTAAGTGAAGCATCAGAAATGCCCCCAAGTTGACAAAAAACTATTCCATTGAAAGGTTCACTTTAGAGCCAGCAATGCTTGACTAGAGCCTAGGCATTTCCTCTTTCATTAACATTTTCTTTTCTGTGGCATTCAGTGTAGAATTTCTAACTACTGTTCCTCATATTTTCTTGGCCTGCTTCTTGTATTTAATTTTCGTTTGCTGCTAAATCATTCAGCTTTTTACTACTGCTGTATAAATATGTGTTCAACTTTTCTGCTTGCAGTTGGTGGAAACATATATTACTGAAATGCTATCCTACCAAACACATCATGTTTTCCCCATATGTGCCCTTGCATCCTGTTCATTTTAGACCTCTGTAAGGCTGAAATTTTGTTCAAAATTTGGGTTTGGATCTGGGTTTATTTTTAGGTAAAAGAATAATTCAGGCAAACACTGCGGTTGTTTTTGAAACATCTGTTACTGTCTTCTGTGGATCTTTGTGTCAGACACAGTGCTTCTATGCCTGAAGAACATCAGAAGTGCATTCCCAAAAGACTAGTATGTGTTAGTGGTGTATGAATAACTTGGAGGCTTTCTGTGACAACAAGGGATTATGCTAACTTATCTCATGGCTAATTCTTGCTTGCCAGCAGAGCACTAGTGTTTGCCCATGTGGGAGTAATTTTTCCCTGAATCCTGTCAGCTACCAGTGCTCAGACTGAGTCTAGAATATTGGTGGGAAAGACACATGACTTTCTGTGAAGTGAGAATTTGTTTCACATCTCAGACACTTAATCAACTTGTGTATATGCAATAACTTCTTTAGACATGTTATTTCTGGAGAAACAGAGTGCCTTCTCCTTGTAAAACTTGGCAGTTTTGCTTTTAGTAGACAAAATTAATGGAGAGTTAACAAGCAAAGGCTTCATTTTCTCTTACAGAACTGGGGAAAATGTTAAGAAAAAGGGATTGTTAACATGGTGGGTTACAATATACTTGCAACACTTCACCTGTCTCTCACTTAGGGTTTTTCCTAGGTATGGCTTAGTCAGCACAGAGCAGGAGTCACTGTTCTAGAGATATATTTATCAGCATCAAATGCCCTGACCCTGAAAATCTGTCTCTTTCTTATGTCTAATAGTTACCACATTATTTTTGAACACACATGAAGTTTCAGTGTGCCCTGGGAGCTTTGTTTTCCCTTACATTATGATTGAGGGAAATGAATCCTAAGGTATATTTGATTACTAATTCACATTGTGAGAAAGAATATAAAAAACTTCTTTTGATTGGTTGACTTCCTATGATATGCAAGAAGCTGTTTGGAACATTAATTTTTCATCTGTTTTACATTCTTGCTTAGGAATTCAGTTGAATTAGGGTGTTAGCTGACTCCTCCCTTCCCAAACAATGTGATGTCCACTGTGGAAACTTGTCCTCTTGGCTTTGTAAGATCTTGAAAAATGTGCAGAAGGAAAAATATTAATTGTACAACTACTCAGTTACACCACAGATTGTGACACATCTTTGGTTTCTCATAATAATCCTTTAAAATAGACAAATAATACAGATAAACTATTTAAACACATGAATTACTTTGTCCAGATTACTCCCTCCCGCCTGCCTTCTTATTGACTATGTTAATCCCAAAATTGCATCCTGTTAGTTCTTGAAAGGGATAGACAGAGCATGCAAAATTTTTACCTTGGCATTAGCATGAGGAGAAGGTACTTCTAAAAACAAGAAAGATTAAGTAATACTCATAATCTTATATAACAAGTAGAACATTTCATTTACTTACAACTTCAAAGAATAAAAAATCAAAAATCCAACAAAAAGTAGACAGGAGGGAAGAAGTTATGTACATTGCAAATTATGAATGTGTTTTAAAATATTTGGCATTGGAGTTTTCTTATTCCATGTGTCTGCTTATAGAATAACCTACAAAGAGCTAATAATTCTTCACTAGGTTATGAAGAGTAGTTCCTTATATGGGTGTGTCTTGTCATGTTCCTTGAAGAGGGGCTTGGCCATCTGATAAACAGAAAACAAATGAGCTTGGAAAAGGCTGCTGGTTATTTGTACTTCATGAACACCTGAAAGAATTAATACTGGATTTGCATAATGCTTTGTGGTAAAGGCAAGTTCATGTGTTCATGGCAAGTACCACGAGAAGATGCCCTGGACTGGGATCGTATGGATAAGTAGTTTATATAGGACCACTGTTTTCTTGCTGTGCTCATTGTACTTAATTAAGTGAATATTTGTTAATGAATATTTCTATAAAGATGAGACAGTTATTTATGTATATTTTCTCTGCTTGTGTCAGAAATTTGTGATCTCTGATTTTCTCAGAAATCCCTAATGGCTGCTCCAGTCAGCATCTTTTCTTCCCATATGTTTCCTGCTGTGTTGGTTGTAACTACAGGTTTGTGCTGAAAATGAGTAAAATTCTTTACAAAGCTGTGGTACAAGAGTTCAAGGTAAGCCCTGTGTTTTTACCTCACAGAGTTCATTCAGTCTGACAGATCATTAGCAAAAACTAGTCACTGAGCTAGAAGTACCATCTGGAACTCATACTGGGAATGGCAGGTGAAGACTTTGGGAAAAAGAAGTGTAAAAGGATGTTTTAGTACCAGAGGAATAAATAGCTTCTGAGTAGCTTCAGATCATAGCCACTGGTGTCCAGAAGATCATACTACAGTTATAGAGGTACCAAATGTGAGCTGTGTGCCTTTGGTTGCCTTGATTTAGGATCACACCATGCTGCTGTCACCCTTCAGGTGAACCGCAGTGCCAGCCTTTACACCAGGGCAGTCCCAGCAGTCACACACTCTGCTGCTTCAGATTTTTCTCTGCCATTCCCAGAGGGTTTGACCCTTGTTCACCTCACTGATCCTGACCCCCACCTGTAGGCTGATGTCCTGGCCGAGCCTTGTCTTGTCCTCATGCCCAGGGAACTTCATGATGCTCAGGGCTGGGGCTGCCCCTGTGGCCCTGCCTGCACTACTCCTGGCTGGAGCTTTGGGAGAGAGACCTCCAATGTCCCAGGGGAAGCCTCACCACCCCCAGCATCCTCCCCACAGGGAGCCCAAGACCTCTGGATGAGAAAAACAGACATACAACAAACATTAAATTCCATTTGAATATTTTCTGCGCATTCAGTGGAGATCCTTGTAGGAGATGTTTGTTGCATCTTGTTTTAGAAGTTTGCCATCTAGAGTAATAAAAATCCAAATATGTTTTAACCAAAATGTATTTTATAGGAAATAGAAGGAATAAAACTAAAGATAAAATACAGAGTTCTACGTGAATCTTGTCTAACTTGTTCAAAATAAATGTTTTACTATAAACTGCACTAAATATGTCTATGTCTGATCAAAACAAAAAACCCCTTAATTTCCTTACTTAAAAGAGGCTCACTGTCTTGATGAAAATTAATGAATATCACAGAATTGCAGAGTATCCTGAGTTGGAAGGAACCCACAAAGATCATCAAAGTCCAACTCCTGGCCCTGCACAGGACCATGCCCAAGAATCAACTATATGACTGAGCGCATTGTCCAAACATTTCTTGAGCTCTGTTAGGCTTGGTGATGGGACCACTGCCCTGGCAAGCCTGTTTCAGTGCCCAGCCACCCTCTGGGTATAGAAGCTTTTTCTAATATCCAGCCTAAACCTGCCCTGACAACTTCAGGCCATTCCCTTAGGTCCTGTCACAGGTCACCACAGAGAAGAGATCAGTGCCTGCCTCTCCTCTTCCCCTCACAAGGAAGTTGTAACTGCAGTGAGGTCTCCCCTCAGTCTCCTCCAGGCTGAACAGACCAAGTGACCTCAGCTGCTCCTCACACGGCTTCCTCTCAAGGCCCTTCACCATCTTTGTTGCCCTCCTTTGGACACTCTCTAACAGTTTAATGTCTTTCTTACATTGTGGTGCCCAAAACTGCCCCCAGCACTCGAGGTGAGGCTGCGCCAGGTGAGACCAGAGGATGCTGTGCCTGATGCCCCCAGGGCAGGGTTGGCTTTCCTGGCTGCCAGGGCACTGCTGACTTCATGTTCAACTTGCCATCAGCCAGAACTCCCGGGTCCCTTTCCCTGGCACTGCTTTCCAGCATCTCATTCCCCAGTCTGTCCGTATATGCAGGGCTGCCCCATCCCAGGTGCAGAATCCAGCACTTTGCCTTGTTCAGCTTCATATGGTTGGTGATTGTCCAGCCCTCTGATTTATCAAGGTCTCTCTGCAGGGCCTCCCTGCCTTTGAGGGAGTCAAAACTCCTCCCTGTTTTGTATTACCTGCAGATTTGGTCAGTATCCATTCCAGTCCTGCCTCCAAGTCCTTTAGGAAGATGCAGAAGAGCACAGGCTGAGGATGGAACCCTGTGGAGCTCCACTAGGGACAGATCACCAGTCTGATGTCACCCCATTCACTATAACTCTTTGTGCCTGATCTGTGAGCCAGTTGCTCACCCATCACATGATGTGTTTATCCAGCCGAATGCTGGACATTTTGTCCACAAGGATACTGTGAGAAACGGTATCAAAAACTTTACTGAAATTCAAAAAAGTTACGTCAACTGGCTTCCCTTGATCAGCTAGGTGGGTTATCTTGTCATACAAGGAATTGTACATTCAATTTAATCCTTCTGTCCTCTTCCAGTAAGGAAATTTATTTTATTTGCCTTGTTCAGGACAACTGCATTGTTTATTCTGGAGTTTAGGACAGTCCATGTGTCAACTGCCATTGCATTTCCTGGGTTCAGCCCATCCGTGATTTACAGCTCTCCGGCTCTTGCAATACAGTTTCCAAATACATTTCCAATATAGTATTACAGTAGTAGCCACTTTATTTATGAATAGAAGGATTTTATAGAATGTGCATGGCCATATTGTGCTATATAGTATCAAGGTCAGGTAATGGGCTGTGGCACTGTTTGCTGTGGAGGGTTATTTTGCTCAGGCTGAAACCAGAAGTCTCTTACTGGGTATAGTGCTTAGGGCAGGATCTTATATAAGTGGTAGAACAAGAAGACTGGTTCTAATTATTTTTATGCTTGCAGAAAAGAAGTGACTAAACATGTATTTTTAATGTCAGAAGAACAAAGAAATAGGCTAAAAATATTGTGCAGTACTTGTGCTAAAACCAACATTTTTCATAAATGATTGCTTGAAACCTGCTTCCAGAAAACTGATATGAAACACAGCTAACGTTTATTTGTATCTACAATCAAAGTCATTATTAATAAGAGTTGATATTATGTACACTAGAAATATGTATCATAAACTATAGAAACAACTTTGTGCCATCTCTTCAGCTTATGTATTTAGAGTCCCCTTATCTGTTGTGAAGTAGTTGTAGGTACAAGCTGTATTTCTCAAACTTAATTATTTTGGGTTTTTTTTTGTTCGTTGTTTTTTTGTTTTAATAAGGAAGAGTAATAGAAATCTTTAGGTAATCCCAAAATTTCTAAATTATGAACAGTGTTCAGTATTTTCTTTCATCTTTAATTTTTAAAATATGATTTCCATTCAGGCTACTCTCCTTATGGAGCCTCCTGCAACATTCTTTGTAGTTCCTGTTATGGGGAGAGGCAAAACCAAAAAATATCAGGTTAGATCCATTATTTTAAAGGGAGAGACTGATACCATAAATCATTATTAATTAAAATATGAATGACTTCTTCAATTTTATCCCTTTATATCACTAAAGATGGCATAAGGGTAAAGGGTTGAGGTGTTATGAAAAGAACTAGAAATATATTTGAGACTTAAATTCCCTCAGAGAATTATTTGCCCTTAATTATTATCTATCAAAGCCTCTGACCTGTAGTTGAACAGAAACACACCCATAAAGAATGGCTGCTGTGACAACATTCCATCCCAAGCAGAAAGTTCACATTTCAAGAATACCTTTGTAGACAAAGAGCTGGACAGAAATAAAAAAATCTGTTTGCAACAACTGTTGAAGTCTTCAATCTTGTTTTTCTTAGAACAAAACCAAAGCCTTTCAAATATTTTCAGGAAAGGAAATTGTGGTGAAACATCTGTTTTCTGGTCAGAAAGGTCAGCTTTTGAATTCATGTCTCTTGCCACTGGAAACAATCCAAGAATCTGTCCTGGACACTTGAAATTGTCCACTGTAAAATCAATATTTCTCTAAAAGATATCCTGCTTGCTTTGATGTGGATGCTTGTTTTTACCCAAACCAAAGAAACAAGTTGTCAGACCTGTGGACAAGTTGGAAACAATCTAGATGAAAAAGATGGCAGTGGGATAGGAATTTTGATGTTAACATTGTGGCTTAACTATTCCCACAAGAAAGTGTGTAAATGAGGAGCCAGGGGCATAGGCAAGAGTGACCATCCAGGGTCAAATTCCATCATCCCTGCAGATTACTTCTGGCTGCATGCAACTCTTCATGCTGCCCCTAATGAATAATATTTCCCATTTAAGCTTTATAAAATACACATACTGACACTTGGTAATTCAAGTTTATTGTTGTAATTGGGTCATACCAACAACAGAGACTTTAATAAATTTGAAGTTATTAGCACAATGTGCCAAGCACCAAGGCAAATAGCTAGAGCTGAGTATACTCTTTCTATTTCTTTAGAATAAATGCACTATGAAATTTTACTGAAAAAAATGTAAAATTAGATTTTATAGAGGGCCCAATGGGACAACACATTCTTGGATTTTACTGAAGCCTTACATTGTCCTCAACTTCTCAGACAGTGTGTGTCAGTTACCACCATATTATTCCAAATAACTACTATGTACAGATTCTGGTGAAGACTTATATATAACATTTATAGTTCTCAGCAAACCTGTATTCCCACCAGAATTTCTCAGTTTTTCCACATTTAAAATTCCTTTGTGCTTGAATAAATGTTGAGTCAGCTCTACTTAGGTTAAGCAAGAGATTTTATGAGAAAGTATATGCATTGAGCTAACAAAATCTCAGCGCTTGATTAGAGGCAGAGATCAAGTTTATGATTTAATTTATTCTGCTAAATTTTAATGTTGTATATTGTGGCCTTTACTAGTTCCTCATATGAGCACACTCTCCCTCATTCTAAAGTATTGTAAGTGATGCCATCTCACTTGAATCAGGAATACCTGAGTTTTTTGCAATACCATCAGTGCGATTTTGGTACATGCCATTCCAAGTATTGCCAATATTGTTAGAATGCTTTTCAGAGGACTCTGTTACTCAGTGTCCCTGCTGATGTATGCAATAAGGCTGAACAGGTTGGGAAGATACGGTGTTTCAGCTGGCTTTGGAAAATAAGACACAGCTGTTCCCAAGCTTTATGAGTTTCTGAGTTATGCAAGCAATTTGTCATGACACACATAACTTTATGGTTTGCTTTTTGCATGACCCTGCTGAAGCTGAAATAAAATTGTTAGGGACCTGGATGATTTTTGGCTGCTGTTGGCAGGCAGAAGGGAGTGACTTGAGATAAAGTGGAAACTATCTTCAGGAGAATGTCATAACCAAATGCCAGGCAAACCACAAGAACTAATCCATAGGTAAAGGCCAGCTCAAAAGCATGTGCAGAGC
>VZTX01005483.1:275605-398426 GCA_013400915.1 Pardalotus punctatus | reverse complement strand
CAGAGCCCAGTCTTCCCCTTAGCATTCTCCTCCTGTTTTGCCCAAGAATTCTTCTTATGATCAGTGAGGAGACAAAACAGAAAGGAGATGGTGTTAAATCCCAACATGATGGATATGTTTCTTGTGTCTTGCATTATGTAATTTTCCATAAGAAACAATTCTGGGAGTACTCATACGAGCTGAAGTTTTATAATAAATTCAAATATGCATGAATAGAGATCTGTGACACTAGACTTCTCTGTGTGTCTCTGCCCTCTTAGTAGGTGCTAGGAGGAACAGTGCTTGTGGTGGCCTGTAGGTACTATGGCATTTTCTTTATGCTTGGGAAATGCACCATTGTGCTGGCATTGTGTTAATGCTCTTCAAACCTCCACGGAGCCTCCTTCTCCTGCACTCTTTGATAGGCATTCTGCTGGAACAATGCCTATACAAAGGGTAAAAAGTAGACTCAGACATGCTCTTTCTGTAGAAAGAAGGAACTGTAATTTTGCTTAATGGAGTTTATCACAGGCAGTGCTGTGGAACAGGAGAAACATATCTAACTTTTCCCCTTCTATTACATTTTCAAAGTATACAACTTCTTGTGCTGAAGCCATTTAAATTCTAGTTAAAGGAATTCCCCTTAGCTCAGCTTGATCTAAGACATGCTTGTTACTCATCTTTCACATTTTTTTCCATTTCCCAACTGTCCTTCTGTGCGAAACACCAGGAGGATCTTCTGTTTGTTAGGTTGCAGGTGGTGAGAAGGAGGAAAATGAGGAAGAGGCAAGGGAGGAGAGGCAGTCACTTGACTTTGTGAGATAAGGGTGATTTTAATCTGGCAGCTGGTGGAAACTTAGCTTCTGATCCAATCTCCTGCTGCTGAGACAGCCTCCCATGCTTTTTCTTTAATGTGCGCATGATTTGCCAAGGGCATGTGGCTTTACTTCCAAGACACATTTTCTTTCTTTCAACTTATGTTAAATGTTTCCAATGAAAAGGGAAGCAAATAGGAGGTTTGTATTAACTCTTTAATGAGAAAATGGTATTTGTAAAAAGCCCAAATAGATTCTATATTTTTTCTCTGTTTATGTAAGAAAACATTCATTAGTTTATTTTTAACACATTTCTAAAGCAACCAAACAGTAGTTTGTCTTTGGAAAGGCCTGATAAACCAACAAGGAAAACTTTCATAAATTAAATACTTTGACTAATACTAAGATTAAATGGGAGGAAGATGCTGTGCTCCTGACATTCAGCTTTGCTTACTCAACAGGCTTCTCGCATTGTGATTCGATGTTGAATTTGTGGGGATTTTATCACTCAGATAGGGGGACAATTAAAAGAAAACATAAATATTTGCAGAAAAGCACATTTCTGCAATGCATTATGACAGTCAGCCTCAATTCTTTCTCATAAGAAAATACCACAGAAAAGTTAAGGTCACAGATTAAACCACAGGTATGTGTTTGTGCTGTGTTCTAGGCAGATATGAGTTGGTTCAGAACAACAGCCAGACATCATGTTAAAAAAACCAGTTCAGACAAGCCCAAGGTAATACACCCTGCTTGACAGCAATGGCCTGACTGGAGCTTCAGAGTTACCAGTCTACAGTGGCCCCACATGCCAATGACTTGCCGTATGTCAAAGTGACCTTGTAGAACAGCAATTGGTGTACTCTGACTGCAGGGCACTGTGGATTGAACAAGCTGTGATTCTCAACCTATAACCCATATTCTGCCATCAGCTGGACACTTAGATGTTCCTTTCACATCTAAAACACTGCTGAACTCTGTTTTTTCATGAGTGTTTGGATAAAATACTGGGCTTCAGTGTACTGTCAAAAGAGAGGTCCCTCTCCTCCTTATCTACCCTTTAAAATATTATCTTGTTACCTGCTGAGTTCCTATTAAAGTGTCAGCCCAAAATTTTGTCGATTTCAAATTCACTAAGTTTCTCTTTTGGAAAATAGCTCTTTGAGAACCTCAGTTGTACTTTCATTGTCCCAAAAATCTTACTGTTAATCTCCATGTGCCTTAGTACTCTGTCTTTCTGTCAGGTTGCAGAAGACAAGAAAGTCTCTGCAGGTATGTAGCACTTCATGCATGTCTGAAGATAGTTGGGATTCCAACATACCACTATCTTAAAAATAAATACCAGACGTTCCTACAGGATTTTCCTGGCAATATATTGCTTCAGCTGCCCCTCAGCTATCTTAACACATAGTTAACCAACACATAAAAACTGTTGAGTGGAAACAATTTGTATTCTTGTCTTTGCCCTAATTTTAAATCCCCTTTATTTGTGCTATACCACTAGCAAAAATATGTTCCTCATCCTGTGCTATCATTTTCAGTACAGAACTTCTTTCAGAATTATTGCTCTGGGCTTTTGTTCATTTCCATAGTTCTAATTAGGCTGTTTCGCCTTTCCTTACCAGCTGATAAAAGCCATTAAATATGCCATTTCTACTTGAAAATGGAAGCTGGTCTCTTTGTGACACTGTCCTCTTTACTGCTTAAACAATGAGCCTAAGGAAGACTTTAAGCCCCAGGCAACATGGTTATTATCTACATAGTGCTTCACTTTGAAAAGTCTCATTCTCCACTGTTCACTGTTTGTTTCTATGCCAGCTGCGTGCATTACTGACAGGAACCTGCATCTCTCTATGAACAGCATATTTTATTTAACCGCTCTTCAGTTTCCTCTATTTATCGTTGTCCTTCATGCAACACCATTTGGTTTTAACTGGCATATTTTAAATCCTATTAAAATTATCTTTTCCTCTCTCATCAGCTTGAAAACTGGAATATGCCACAGTCCAATAAATTGTTTCATGCAGCTGGGCTCAAATCTCCTTAAGAAACACCATGTGTTTGTTGGTATCTTCATGTGGGTAGTGAGTTGAACCCTCACAATACAGTCTCTATGGCTGGTGCCAGTGTCTCAGGCAGGAAACAAAAGAGTTTCAAAAAGGAATAAAAGAATCTTTTTAATAGCAAATTATAAATACTTCTACCAATATGGTAGGGCATGACATTGGCTAACACAGGACCTGGACCCCAACCTCCCCCTCCAAGCTGGCTGTGGCTGCCACTGTCATGAGCCAGACAGAAGCAAGGGACAAGCCTTGTCTCTCAGGTTTAACTCCCTGTACCTTGGGGGCAGGACCTTGGTGTGGCAGGTATCTCACAACCACTTCCTTGCTTTGGGAGTTGGCACAGTCTGAGGCTGTTCCCAACAGGCATTTGTCACAGTGGTTTGGAATCGTAGCATTTGACCATGTAGACATGGCCAGCTCGTGCCCTACAGCCAAAGGATGGACTCTGGAACTACTTGGATTGTATAGTTGTTTTCCTCTTCTTTTTGTTGTATTTTTTTTCCCAATCTGCTTTTCATCTCTCAAGTGAAGAAGGAAATGCAAATTAGCTTTCTGCTAATTTTCAATCCTGTTTCTTTGTCACCAGGCTATTTGTCTTTTAAGCAATTGATACATGTGGCTTCCATATATGTTGCATACATATACAATTTTATGTAAGGTTTGTAGGTTATTTGCTTTCAATACCTTTAAATATCCATGGAAATCAGCTGGGTTATTAGAAAGTAACAAATTTTGCAGCTGGAATATTTATTTACAGCATAACAAACCCTGAAGTATAGCTGTGACATCAGTACTTGGAACAATTGAGCCATTAATCAAGAAAGCAACCTGACCTTCTCTATTTGCATGGTGCTGTTGTCCCGAAGGCCCCTTTGTTTCCATTTATAAGTCCCAGCTGCTGACATTCTAGCCTAAAAACTGTAGCTATAATTGTGGAGAAAAGTAGATGGACTATAAAAAAAGCACTTAATCCAACATAATACTTCTTTTTAATAACTCTACTTAAGAAGTTGATGGTTGAATGACATTCTTATTGAACATGCAGTCACAGTAAATGATAGGGTAAAATGTAGACCGCTATGGAGTGCATTAATAGTAGATACTCCATGACTGGACAGAGAGATTTATCATGTTAGATGTTAATCCATAGAAAAAAATGGGTAACACTATGGGATTCATACATGATAGCTGATTCCCAGGCAGAGAAATGAGCATATTTCTACTCTTGGAGGCAGAACACAAGAAACCTGAAGACAAAATGAGAGAGCAGCACAAAGTGTGATTTTACTTCAGGCTTCTGTTGGACAGGACCTGTTCATATTCACCTATTGTCTTGCTTACTTGTATTTCTTTTGTCCACCTCTGCTCATTTTTTGTAGAATTAGTACCCTTTTGGGTCAAAAATTTTCATTAACAGTGAGACCACAGAAGTTTCTCTGTGGTGAGAACTTTGGAAAAAATAGCCATTTACGCATTGTTTGGTGCTGAACACCATCTCTATGATGAGAATATTCTCTCTTAGTGAGAATATAAATGTTGATTCATGTATATGAATGAATGGATGAATGAAGACGAGAGAAATAAATAAATAAACAGACAGGAAAAGACTAGAATTTACAAAAATATAATGACATATAATATGCACCATCCATCCTTTCATCAATGCAATTTCCTTACAGCTATTCTTACTCTGTACTAAGGAAGATCTTATAAGATTATCAACAAAACTTTTAATGCATCAGAATACACAATGTTTTTGTCTGTAAACTCAACTTAGCCTACCTTTCTTCTGTTCCATACAATATTTTTTTTAACTCAAAACGTTACTCAATTCAAAAATATTCACATTTAATAGGAGCTACACAAAATGTAACGTTGCTTTATGGAAATATGGATTATTTTAAGTTACCTAGTGTGATGATATTTGAGATGAATTGTAACAGCATTCTTTCAAGGCTTCTAAAACTAAAGTGAAATCTGACAAAGACTTGCTGTGAGACAGAGTTNCCCTCCCCTCCCCTCCCCGATCAGAAAGCAAGCATGATTATTCTAAATGTCTCTTTGTAGGAAAGGAAACTTATAATTTACTGAATGGAAAATATTGAATTCTCTAGAAGCTAAAAAGTAACTTGGAACTTTTTACCTTCCATTACTTTTTCAGCCATCATAACTCTTCCACTACTGTAACTGAAGCTCTCTTTTGCCCAAGAGAGTGTATGAAATACAGTCTGCAGCTTAAGGGGAAAAGTACTGCTCTTCAGTTTGTTATGAGAATGCCAGTGCTCAACCAAGGCTGCCTCACTAACTTGTCCCTGAAGAGAAGAATCGTATCTTCTCTCTCTAGTTTTATCTTCCCATCCGCAAAATAAATTTATTGAATTTTCATTTTTACTGTTATTTACACAAGGAAGCTCAAATATAGCACATAACCTCTGTTGCTTTAAAAAATAAAAAAAATAAAGAGGGTAAGTATCCAGAAATATGAAAAATAGAGAGTTTTTTCTGGTTCTTATGTTTTTATGTTTAAAATGCTGCTTTATTCTTTGTATGTAATTTTATGAAAGCACTTATGCTTTGAAACATATATCATACACCCTTCTGACAGATCTCTATACCACACTTTTTCATGAGCACATCTGTCTCAGTAGCGCAGTGTAAAGCATTGCTCTTTGTGAAATCTGCACCAGAGAATCAAACCTGGAAAGAAGAAAAGAGGAGGAGGGGCTTTCTAAAGTTTTATTCCTATTGTAGTGGCTTCATACAATATAATGAGTCACATAAAAAATCCCCTTCATTTATAAAAAGATACAACATAAGATACATAACAGAATGTGTTCCTTTGGTCCAAAAATGACATGTCATGAAAAATGACATGTCATGAAAAAGACATTCATTGGGAGCTACAGTTTGATTCTATTGAGATAATGCATGAATTTTAAAAACACAGACATTAGACCCTTAAATTGGGTGAAATATATAAAAGAAGGCAGGATAGAGAATCAAACTTTTCAGAAAGTATTCATGTGGCTTTGCAAAAAGCCCATCAAAAAATGTCAGTAGGTTGACATTTTTTATAATAGCCAGTGAAAAACAACTGCATATACAAGTACTAAGGAAAACATCATATTAGATGTGGAGGATTACCCCGATAAATTGTATGGTATGTTTTTCTTTGAAGGAGCATAATAATTCACTCTTGTTCATAAGTTTTTCTTGTTGTTCCCATTATTTATGTGTTGCTGCTTCTTGTTCTTTCCTTGTTATAGACAAATTAAAACCAGGACACATTGTGTCCCCCTTTTACATTTGCTGTTGTTAATAACTGGTACAATGATGGGGAATAGAACAAGAGAAGTGAACACTGATAATAATTTCATCATGATTCAGACAAATCCTTCATCCCCTTGTTGGTTGCTTTGGCTTGTCTTCATTTGCTTGCTAAATCTGTGAACAGGCACTCAGGACAAACCATGTTCTTCTCAGAGAAGATTTCAACCACAAAAAAGGTCTTTTGGCTTTTGTTTGATGATATTTGAAAAAAAATTTCCAACCCCAAAGGCATGTCCAGGGAGTTTAACGCGTTCTCCTAAAATGCATGAAATTAATACTGGCAAGTGCAGCCACTTTAGAGCTGTGCAGGAGGGTGGAGACAAGGTTTGCAGGACTGGTGGTGAACACACCTGCTTTGTGCCAATGGCTAGGGAAGATATTAACTGGAGAGCTCCTATGCTTCCATCTAAGTACAGAAAAACAATTTAAGACCTTCTGGCATGGTGTTTCTCACACAGGTTCTAACCTTTGAGAGTGCTTTACTACTTAGTTCATTATCAACAACTTCACTCTGGAGCATACCAGTCTGACTGTGGTAGTTTTATTTTCAGCACATGAAAGGCCTTGTAGAACAAAAAAAAAGTGTTTCAATTGCATTTTTTTCTCATAAAGTGAATTTACCTTGTAGGCTTCATAGAAAAAACTGTAACAAGTGCTTGGCCTCAACAAGGTAAAGAAAAAATGAATGGGATCTAGTTTCATTATGTTCGCTTCTTCTGGAAACTTCACCTACTTATAAACTGTATGCTTTAAGAAAAAAAAAAATTCCTTCCAATTTCTGTTATTCTGATCTGGTTCCAGCTGAAGCCTTATTACTTTCCTGTTGAAGGAGGCTCAAAGTTGAAGCATGCTTTCTGGAGAGCAACAGTATTTTCTCTGTGTGTAGTATGACAAAATATCCTCCCCCAATTCTGAGTTCCAAGTCAGCTTTACCCTGAAACCGAAGTCCCATGCATGTTCAAACACCTGTCCTGGATTCTTGCACTTCATTGTGACAATTTCAAGAAATTACCTTTAGAAAAAAATTTACTCCAGTGGAATTTCGGTGTTATGGGTTAATACAGTTGGCCAGTGGTTCAAAATCACGATCAGCTATCAATCTGCCAGTCAGCACTGAATATATTAATGAATCATGGGTGAAACACTCATATGGAAAAACACCTGGTTAAGGTCATCAGCAAAGGATTCCAGGACCAGTGGTACACCAAAAAGGGGAAAAAGTATTGTATTAACAGCAATGTCAGACTCCTTCTTCTCAATAATACTTTTAACAAGATAAACTGTCAATAAGTGGGCAGCATTACCTCATAAAAACCCTCTAAATTTATGGTTACATTACAAGCAGCCAGGATGCATTGCCAAATACAGTATATTAACTTTTTAACTGTAAATCAACTTTATAGTTTGCATGTGTTAAAACCATTTATTCTATACTGCAAGTAACACTTGAAATGTCCCCTTTTGGCAGTAACAAGGGATGGTTTTCAACCAAGAGAGCCCTGGACCCGGTGAACAAGTTCTGAAGTGCATTTTATATTTCACAAAAGCTCAGCTGAAAAGAAAGTGGTGAAAGTGTACAAAGACAGGACACTCATGACTTTGTACGCTGTGTAGTTAATATGCTTGCTTTCCAGTAGCTTGATAGTTTTAATGCAGAAATTGTTTCAGTCTGACAGCAGTAAGCTTGATAGGTTTAAAAATGAAGGTGAAATGAATCTCTACATCTCCTCCAGACCCCACAGACTGAATATTATTTGTTTACTTGTGTGGAAAGAAAAATTTTTGGCACACTTTATTGAATGAAAAATTATATGTAAAAATTATAGGGATATTCAGAACCTGAATGCTAAAGAATAGGCTTTTGTACAATATTTGTAAACAGGATTTTCTGCTTAATTCTATTAGATATTTTTCAGTTCATTAGAAATCTGCTGTACAGATTTCCAATTTTAAGTGTGTGTGTTTGGAACCTCAGTTTCAATATCTTAATTTCCTAAGGGAAAATTTAAATACATTGTAGTAATTTAAAAAACAATCCAAAATGGCAATGAATTAGCTTTTAAATTTAACTTTTCCTAGTATGTAAACATAACAGATGTGGACAGAAAAATGAGAAAGAAAGGCTGTGTACAAACTCTTTGAGGAAGAGAATTTACCAGAACTTAATTTGTCTTTGTAGAAGATGGCTTAGCAGACACCCAAAGACACATTTTGGAGAAGTCGGTCTCATTGTTCTTTATTATGAGTGCCAAAAGGAAAAAAAAAAAGACCACCAAGAACTGTCTATGTCTTGCATGAAAATGTAACTAATGATGTAAAAAAGAGAGAAAAAAAGAGACTGAGTGATTTCTGAAAAGAAACATTTTCAAGGTCTTCCATTAGTATGAATGAGTCTTGAAGGTGGCTTTTCTCTGTGGTCCTCCTGGCAGTAATACATCTATGCTTGATAATGTGTGATTTAACTCAGAGAAGATCCAAATACAGTTCCAGAGCAAGAGATATCTTTTGTTGCATCACAGTCTTGGAATGTTTATTTTAGTATTTTGATTTGGGATTCAATTCAGTAGGTTTTCATCATTACAGAAACCCCTCTTAGAAACATCTAGCAGAATATGAGGCATTAATTTTTGTGACTGAAAGATTCTTACTCCCTTGCTTCTGTGCAAGTTAAAATACTGTGAAAATGTCTGTTAAAACATGAGTAATAAATGACTAGTTAGTCAAGCTTGGTTTATCCTAGGTAAATTCATGTTCATCTTCCAAATCCCTGTTTGGAAAATGTGTGTTTGAAAATGTCTTTCCAGAGGACTTTGTCCACAGTTTTCCTGGGATTAGGCTGAATATCATGATTTTCACCCTTGCTCTTCTTGAAGATGGGTATATTTGCCTTCTTTATGGTTGATAGGAGACTTCTGCGATTGCTATCACCTTTCAAAAATTACTTACGGTGGCTTTCTGATGATATCTGCAGGGATTCACAAGAATGCATCTTCTCTAATCCTAATGGACTTGTTCATGTCCAGAGGGCTTAAATGTTCCCTAATTTTTGTCCTGTGACTGACACTGTATTCCCACAGATGCTGCAGTGCTACCACATCTCATCATTTCCAGTGATGTCATAGACATCTGACAGTGAATGGACTCTAAATTCCTCCTACTTATTTTTCATGTGCATGCATTTGGGTACAAACACTTGAGATAGGTTCTAGCTATACCACCTGAAGTGGAGTGAGAGAGTTGACGCTGTCCTTTGAGTGTTTCTTCTTGTGTTCCCTTCACCCACTTTCCTTTGGGCACCATCCTTGATGCACCTAGTTTAGAATCATAGAATAATTTGGGTTGGAAGGGATCTTAAAGATCATCTAGATCCAACCCCCCTGCCATGGGCAGGGATGTCACTAAACCAGGTTGCTCAGTGCCACGTCCAACCAGGCCTTCAACACTTACAGGGATGGGGCATCCAGACCCTCTCTGGGCAACATGTTCCAGTGCCTCACAGTCCTCTGAGTAAAGAATTTCTTCCTAACATCTAATCTAAACTCTTGCAATTTAAAAACACTGACCCTTCTCCTGTAACTATCTGCCCATAACAAAAATCTCTTTTCCTCCTTGTTATAAACTCCCTTAGGTACTGGAAGGCCACAATGAGGTCTCCCTGAAACCTTCTCCCTGCTGAACAACTCCAGCTCCCTCAGCCTAACTGCAGGATGGTTGGCAGATCAAAGTCTTGTTTTTCCTCACAGACCATCTATTCCCACCATTGTTGCAGGAGGAAAGAGTTTTGCTCTAGGATGATTTTAGCTGTAGGACCTCTGCTAGCTTTCTTAACAGCAGGTAAATGTCACATTTTCCTCTTTTGTGCACAATAAACAAGGACATCTTGCAAATCTCTTTGATTATGTTATGTTTTATTATGTTGTTTTCTTTTCCAAAATCTGTGTGAAGAAAAAGTACAAATGTTTTCTAATTAGAATTTTTTTAGAGTTCCCTATGGCACCTTAAGAAACTAGAGATCCAAAATTCTGTCATATCCAGAATTACTGCTTGAAATACTGAAAAAAAAAAAAATCTGTTTCAGGATCCATGTATTTTGCAAACAAAGGAAAACTACACGAATGAGCCAAACAAGAAAACAGCTAGCAGATGCTAGGCTTATGGTGTACAACATACAAATATTTTCCTTCTGAGGGCACTTCTATTATTTACAAAAGAAAGTTTAGAAAATAAGTGGTGGCAAGCTTCTGGGTTGCTAAGAATTCCTAAAGACTGAGCTAAAGATTTTAGTTTTGTCCACATAGCAACTATTTGGAGGAGGCCTCACTTTACTTACTGTCATCCTAATTAGGAATTTACTTCACTAAAGGTAAAAAGTCCAGTGTAAGAAATATAAAATATATTCCTACTAAGAATGACCTTAAAAAATGATAACTGGCTTTGTGTTGTTATAAAGCTTTTTTAAATAGGAATATGTTCATGTTTAGCCCCAGGTTTCCAGAAACTTATTGTGTTAAAACCTCTCTAGGATTCACAAAGATCAAATTCCACCCGTGTTGAGAAAGAAGCTTCCTCCTGCTTATCTGTGCAATTGATAGAAATTATCTGTCCCTCTGCCACTCTACAGCAATTTCTGGAAGAGTAATAAGAGTGGCATACAAGCACCAAATATTCACCTAATTTGTACCTTTTACCTCTTTTTTACATAGTTGTAAAAGAAAAAAAAAAAAGAATAGTAAATAACATGTTAGAAGGCCAGCTATTGAGCTGCAAAACCTAAAATGGGTAGGAGTTTGTTCCAGGACTTTTAACCTGTTGACCTGTACATACGTAGAGCCTTTTGGATAATTAACGAATTTGTGTGAATTCAGGAGCATGAAAGCATGGCCAAAAGAAATAGGTGGAAGAGCTATATGGCATTTGTAGGAAAGTTCTTTGGAAGCTGTTTGGGAAATGCATTTCCATGCATGCAGCTGAACACGGATAAACACACACATCCCATTTACATCCTTATAAATAGTGCAGGGGGGAGAAGGCCAATGATAAAATCTTAAAACAAATATTATTGTGTTTTGGCTGTGGAGGAACAGTTATGGGCATGGAAAACAGTCTGTTCTGACACCACTGATGTGAGAATGAATCCAGGAACATGTTAGCTGGAGGATTTTCCACAAGTCTGAAACATCTCACAGCTGTAGCATTTGTTTAAATAGACACTTGTTTTCTGAGTGAAATTACTTAGTAAAAATGCTGTGAAGACAACAAAGGCAAGTAAGTTTATATCAGGGATTTGTAGCCAGGGTTCTTTGCATAGCTGAGCATCCACAAATGTGACAGCAATCAAGTGCACAAGATTTTCTTTTCCTGTGTTAATTGTTATGATGAAATTGTTTCTTATATTTGGAGAAGTCAGTAGAAAGCAAATGGGAATAAAGAAAATGGTCACAGACTGCTGGCAATTAATAAAACAGCTGAAATGTAAACAGCACAGTGTAGGTAGAAGACTTTCTTGCTAATCTCTCTGTTATTCTTTAATAAAATACCTTTATTCCCAGGATAATGGTCTGAGGTAATGAATTTAGAAGTGTATTTCCAAGTCCTAATGCATCAGACTGGAGACACAAGGGCTTGTATCATAGTAAGGAGGCAATTGACACACTGGTGATGGCCACGCTGGTGGCTGAAACATTGGTGCAAAAGCTCACCATGAAAAAGGCAGGAGAAAGAGTGCCGAGAGTCCTGAAATATATTTTTTTCTAAAGATAACTATATATACTTTTTTTTTTTTGCAGGAATGCCAGTATCAATCTGATGGCTCATGCAAATAGGAAGGAGGACTAAGGAATGTGTCTGTGAAATAACCAAAAGGGTCGTAATGAATTACAAAAACATTGTTTTTTGAAGTAATTCTCTTTCTTTTTTGCTATCCCCAGTGTTTCTCCTTTTTTTCACCTTCTTTCTTCTTCATTAGTCTAGTGCTAGTCTGTAAACACATTTTATTATGTGCTCCATGATGACAGAAACTGTGGTAGAAATAAACCAAATTCCTCAAATATCCAGTGCTTTCCAGCAGGAATTTTCTGTTTTCCCATACCTGTGTGGAACCAGAACAAAATCTTCACAAACACAACACCATATGCCCTTTCTCACATGGCAAGGACTGCACAGACCTGCCCGGCTTCCTTTCTTCAGTCTCCTGCTTTGATCTGCAGCCTGAGATGCATCTGTGGCCTCATACTCGCTGCCATGTTTCTAGGAGCTTGGGCAGTCTAACAGCATAGATAGAGACCGCTTAATTTTGGGTTAACTTTGCCAATTAATTTCTTTAATTCTTTCAACTGTTCTTAGTCTTTTAAAACCTTGTTTCACAAATCCACCTATGTCTGTTATTAAAATTTTTTATATGATCACAGTTTATTTCCTCGTAACATTCTGTATCTGTATCATATTTTCTATTCTTTTCTTTGCTTCTTTACTGTTATTTTTTGTGAATGACTTGTGATTTATGTGTCTCTCTTACCTTTTTTTCCCCCCCAACTATTTCTGGCTGTTTTCTAACATTATTTCTAAACCACCATCTATGCCTGATGTGTCCCCTTCTTTATTTTCCTTTCCACCAGTTTTAATGTTATTGCCAAAGCTTATCAGCAATGATTTAATATGATAATTATCTGTAATTGTGGAAATGCTGTATATCATTTCCTTTATGAAATGCTCTAGGGCCTCAGGTTTAGTACCAGTCCCTATGATGCTATAGTAGAAATTCACTGATTCATTTGAAATATATTTATGACTAATTTTGTTCCACTTTTAACAATAATGGCTATATTTGGTAATGTTGCAATTTGAGCAAAATAATTTTCCTTAACCAAGTTTCAGATCTTTAACTAAGATGAGAGACAAAAAAAGGCACTTGGGATCCTCTGTCTGTAAATTCGCAGTGATGTGGAGCTAGTTTATTTTTGCATCATTAAGCAAGAAAGATGAGGTGTTGATTTCCCAGGTCAGCTGCTCTGCCCTTGTCGCTTTATTCCAATATTGTTAAAAAATCTTCAGCCAGCTGTAAAAGAGGGAAGAGATTGAGGTGTTTCCAAGTGTGAAGGAATCCCAAGTTAGAGGAAAGTCATCTTTATGCCAGTGATCCTTCACTACTATTGCAGAAGGTGTTTTGGGCAAGGCAAAAAAGGAGCCACACTGCATTCCTCCAACCTTCAGCAAAAGAGAAATGCCCGTGTGATGTTCCCAACAGAACATTTTTCAGCAACCTTTACAATCAAAAGTGAACGAAGCTGGCACTGAATCTTCTCTCTCACATCGCTTTTTCCCTTGACAATATCCAGGGAAGAACTTGATCATTATGTTTGTATTTGAAGAGGCCAGGTTCCGCATTAGCTATTAGCATTTGCGGTATATAAATATTACTAATAAAGTTGTGTAATGGATTGAACATTATTCTAGTTAATTGTCTTTGAGATATTTAAATATTTTCTTGATCTTTTCATCTGACAAGTTTCATACTTGCTTTATTTTTGCATCAGATATTACTCCTGTGTATTTTGGAAATGAAAAAACCATAGATCTTAAGCTCCATGAAAAATAAAAAATTCATCTAAGTAAATGTGGCCTTACAGAACTATGGAAAATCCTGGTTCTAGGGAGTCTGCTTCAGTAAAATATGTGATGTCATTTTATCTTGCATATGGTAATTCTTCTTCTCAAAACACAGCACTGTAAAAGCTAGTGAGAAGAAATGAACTTACGCTAGCTGAAAACAGGACAACAGTGTTGAAGTCTGGCATAGCATCTGAGTCTGCATTTTTCTCTGCATCTGGCCTCTAAACTACTGTAAGTATAGGCTTTTTTATGTTGTAGAATAAAGATCAAAACCTACTACCATTTCATGTTAGGGACTGCAATATAGGTTATAAATGTTCAGAAATATATATATATATATACATATAAAATGAGTGTTTTTCAAATGTTTTCAATTTTACTGGTGACAGTTGTAAAACCTTCTTCTCTCCAATAGGTTTCTGGTGCATGATCAGTATTACAGATCAGTCATAAAGAGTGGGGATTGTGCAAAAATCAGGTACAGTTCTCTTCTAGATCTGAGCACCTGAAACTGTTTATTGGTACAGTTATTTTTAATGGATTTAAATGGCTAAGCAGCCAATTCAATGCTCACAGGAGTCAGAAAAAACTACTCTGAAGCAGTACAGAAACACTGAAGAGAAGCTCTTTACACAGCTCTTATTTCTTTGAAATGTTACACTAATGTCTTACCAAAAATTGGCAGCGAGGTAAGAAAAGGATATGAATAGATTAAATCTACCATGAAGGAAAAAACAAAACTCCCAAACAAAAGTGTGGATTCAGGCAAATCCAGTTTTATATTGTTCAACTCTGCCTTCAGATTCTTTTCAGAAATATTTCCTCTCAAGCCTGCAAATGATTTTGAAATTATATAGTTTCTCTTGTGAAATGATGAAATCACCCTAAATGAACTCAGCTCAGCACCAGCACGGTGATGTTGGGCCCAGTTAGGAATGCTTACAGGGAGGGAGGGAGGCTCTACCCATCTCCTCACCCTTGAGAATTCTGCTTGGTGTCTCAAGGGCTGCAAGAAAGTTGACACTTCCTTAGTGCCCACTTGATGAAAAAGATATTTTAGGGAGCTTATGCTACTCTCTAAAATAGTCTCAGTAGGGCTGCTTTAATTATGAGATTGGTGAAAACAACCAGTGGCTTAAGAAGGAAAGCTTTGCTAGGAAAAAGACCCCTTAGAACTTCTTCTATGAACTCTGCTAGTAAATTTGTTTTTTTTTAAAAAAATCTTTCTATTTAAAATTCTCTTAAAAATAAGGGGTAGAATATATAGCGATTAAGTAATCACATCTTTTCCTACAGAGAGAAAATTCAAGTGTATTAGGCCTTATAGAAAGCAAATATGGTCATCCAAACACACATCCAGTAATTTTTATATTCTTTATTCCATTGCTACTAATAACTGTGTTCCTACCAAGGCCATCTAGGAAGACAAATGATTGTATTGAGTAGGGCTTCTACAGAAAAGGGATACTGAGATGAAGAATTTCTGTTAATACAATTTATGGAGAGATAGGTTTTGCAGGTGTTCCATGTTATACATTTGGATTTCCAGATCTTCACCTAATTTTTTTTCTTTCCATAGTGACTACGGTAGATTAATCTTTATCCAAATATCCTTAAAAAGAACATTATGATTCACCTTGCCAAAACTGCATATGAATTTTGAAACAGAGAAAATATTCATGTTTGCTGTATGAATTGGCACCCATTCTGTATCACTTCAGAAATGGTTCCTGCACTACCAGGCTGAGAAAAGGATGAAGCTTAGTTTTAAAGGAAAATCCATTTATGAAAAGTGATATTTATTTATTTTTTAATGCTTATTAAGCAGAAGTGGCTCTCTCCTACACTGAAATTCATTTTTTCATTCACGCTTGTCTACTAGTGCCAAAGAAATATTGATTTTGGCACTCCTTACCCTCTCTCTGTAGCTTGTGGAGGAGTGTATAAGCCAAATTCAGGCATGGTATGTATGATATAAGCAGCTCCCTGAAATCCAGTGTATTTGCCTGAGTGTAACATGATGGGCTGTACATGCAAAGCCTACAGAAGATCAGCCTGATTACAAGAAAAAAAACCTCAAGAAAAGGTTTATATACATTTTGTAGCAAATGCTGGCTTTTGAGGTACTAAATAAGCTTGCCCCTTCATCAGCATTTAGTTGTACACTGGCTAACATGGCTCACAGTGTGGGCAGCTTGGTCCCCTGGAAGTGAGAACTCCAAACTATGGGAGTGATGGTGAGTTCAGCCAGAAGGAAGAGTGAGGACCATGTCAGTAGGGTGTGCACCATCCAGAACTGGCACAATCAGCTGTGGGTTTGTCTCATGATGAAAGGAAATGGGTTTGATGAGAGCCATGGACTGTCTGAGAGATGTATTTCTGTGGCAGATATTGTGTATACTACTTCACATCAACAGTAGGATTAACAGGATTACATACAGCATTTCTAACATGTTTTACACAATAAAGGCACACCAAGGCTGCACAAATAAGACTAAGAAGCTGTATAGCAGATACTTGCTACCTACTATTACTATTATTATAGGCTATTATTACAGTATCCGCCTAGGAAGTGACAAAATAGAACTGGCAGATTAGGTTTCATTTAGTTTGTTTGGTTTTTTGGTTGGTTTTTTTGTTGGGTTGTTTTTTTTGTTTTTTTTTGGTTTTTTAATGACATGAAATAAAGCCGTCACATCAAATAATCAAAAACTCACCCGCAAAAAAAAGTTCTTAAAAAAAAGGCTCTGGGAAATTAAGTCATCTTTACCAAAGCTTCCTGTTTACTCTTCCACATTTATTCTTCTGACTTTGACTGAAAATTCACGGTACATTTTGGATGTTTACTACACTTGACATCACTCATAGTATTACTGGTTTTACACACTTCACTCAGTTCCATTGTTCCACCAGATTCTGTTTTTTATTGTTTTCCTCTTGGTCCTTTTCACTTGTGAAAAATATATGTGTTCATGTATAAGCCCATTATATAGGCCATTATATTGTATGATTTTCTAAGTATGTGCATGGGGAAGAATGATTTCTCCCTCCCATTTATTTCTTCAGAAAAAAATGTGTTTATTTCTGAAAAGAACAATTTACCAAAGAAAATAACAATGTTTGGGGAAAGTGATACTAGCTGAAAATAATTTTATGCTAGGGAAAGCTGAATAAAGATGGGTCTCTAATTAAATTCAGGTACTACTTTAATTTAGGGTTAAGTATAAATTATTAATAGTAGAATCATTTTAAAATTACCATGAAACAATATTGAATTGTGCAAATACATAAATATCTTCATTTAGGTTTGTAAAATCCTGAGAATATAACTTCCCTCTTATGCATTTGCCAATTAGGACATCTTTAGTAAAATCAGAAACACATCCTAATCTGAATACTCGAAGTTCATATTCCTTCAGCCAAGGTACATTGTATGAATCATTGGCTGTTTGGGTCAAATGCACCATGTCCATTTTAGATCAGACATTTCTCAACCCCATATTAACTGTCAAAATAGTTTGGAAAGCCAGTTACCAGTAATGGCATGTTTGGCAGCTAACAGCAATTGCATAATCAGCTTTCATTTTCCATCGTCCAGTGTTCTAATAGAAAAAGCATTACATAACATAGGATGTGGGATTTTTTTCCTTATAACTATTTTCAAATTGTTATTTAGTGCCCTAGAGCAAACGTAATAAATAACAATGTTCTCAGGTATTCACTTAAATGTAGTCAGTAAAAACACATTTATAAACTGCTTCCCAATTTGTGTCAGAATCCTAATTTTTTACAAGTCACACATGACCAAGAAGCATTACAGATGGGGATGAATAGTTCTGTGGAATAAGAGGACTTCTCTGGAAGCTTTGTGCTTAGCTTGTTTTTCAGACAAGACGTATGGGTTGTCTCCCAAGGTTGTTACTAGTGTTCATAAACATAACCAATATAAACATGGTAGATTATTGGAGTGGTTTCTACCATCTCAGAGAATCCGAGAAGTCCCAAGCCAGCAGAAGCACACTGGTGGGACAGTTAAAACCCCTTGGATGTTTCTTGCATGGTTTACCCCAAAACCATGGTAACCTTTGTATGTTAATCCCCCTAGGTTGGTTGGTTTCAACGTGATCCCTTGCTCCTCCTCTCCCTTCTTCCCATGGGGTGGTTGTATCTCCCTGACTTCCCTTCTGCCCTATTGGCCCAAAAGGCTATATCCCTGTGTCCCCAGCCTTCCCTCTTCCTCTTTCGCCTCTGAACTTGTTTGAGAATAAAACCATCGGGATTCTATGCGATTGAGCCCTCTGACATTCGCTATCCCGAGGAAGCGTGAGCTGTCTGGCTCTCAAGTGTGTGTGTTTGTGCTTTCCAACAGTACGTATGAGAAAAAAATTCTCCTTGCACAGTGCCAGACTGTACTGGCTGGAGTGGTCCAATATCAGAGACCCGCCCAGACCATGCAGGGACCTATTCCACCCCACCATTGCCTGAACGCAGCAGTGGATGGGAATATTCAAGGACTGGGAAATCTAACTGACATTCACAGAACAACCAATCTACAGAGGAAGAGAGGAATCTACAGAGGCAGAGAGGCATGAAAGAATTCTTTGTGGTTTGCAGGCACTTTTTTAATGTATTCTTTGTGAAATTTGTTTTACTCTAGTATTCACCAATGCATAGCTTTCATATTTCTGCTTATTTTTTCAGTTTCCATGGTACTACTATTTTGTGTCTCATGTTTACCCTTCAAACAACTTCTTTTCTGGTTACCCTTTTAAAAATTAATTTGGTCACTTTCAGTTAGATTTCTCATTCCATATTTGCACACTGAGATCTGTCTCTCCTGAGGAAACAGCAAACCTGTGTTAATGCTGAAACAACTACAAAGACTAAACATATTTTTAAAATGTTTTACAAGCAAGACGAAACTTGCATGTACTTCAACCTCTAAGACATAATATACAGCAGAAATGCTCTTGTTTGTTTAAAAGTTAATGTAAAAAAAGATGCAATACTCTCACACAACCAAATAATGATTTGATTTAATATGGACAAGAAACTGGGAGACAATAGTGGATTTGATGATAAGGTATACTATTCTAGAAGAAGGTTATGAAGGAATTTTAATTTAACATTGTCATTTAGGGAAAAACAAAAGTTGATTATATATCTACCTGTAGATATTATCAGTAAGAAGGTGACCATCGCAAATGCAGGAGGAACCAAATTGCTTTGAGTATAAAAATATGTGATGTAAGGATAACAAAAGCAAATTAATTTATATTAAAAAATGAGTAATTCTGACCTCACACATTAAGAAAGCACGTTCAGCTTAGAGACTGAATATTTTTAGGATGGATTCTTAGATGATTTAACAAATACTGAGTACAGACCAAGTGGAGAAAAATAATCTGGGTTTTTTTAACAGGCCAGATTAAAGATGGAGAAGAGATGTTACTTTTTATAAACATAAACAGAGCAAACACTGAGGAATGGAGAAGGTAAATGGTTTTTAATGGGTTTATCAGTGTAATTAACATAGCCAGTATTCTAGAAAAACTGAAATGTTTTGGTTATTGCAAGCTAGAATCAAAGCCATGTTAACAATCAAAATTTACATTAGAACAGGTTCACATCACTTGTACTCCAACTTCCTGTTCAATTTCTTTTCACTCTTTAACATCAAAAATCAAAAGTTCATTTTGTTTATTTGCACGAGGAAGATGTCCAAAAATCAACTTCCAAACTGGAGTGCTTTTCAAGGATTATGAGAAGTAAAGACTAGTAAATTTATTATGCGATAAAACCTTTTCTGCATACCTACCAAGGAGCTCAGAAAGGCTGTGGCAGGAACAGGAGCCCAAATATTACCTCAGTGTTCTGCTCCCAGACTCATCACAGGAGCCATCAGGCAGAGTTAGAAGAAACACCAAAATTAGAACTCAGAGGAGCGGACAGCCTCTTTGGAGAGACCGTCCAGAGCTGATTCAGGATAACCTCAGCCCCAGTGTCCCAGTGGGACATGGGTTAGCTCCCAGGGGTTAGCAGCAGAGCATCTTTTGGACAGAACAGTCGGTGTGGTGGAGGGGAGCAGCACCCAGGATAGCATAGGACTGCGGGAGGTTTAGGGGAGGAAAGATGTGATTTAAGGTCATCTGTACATGCAGATACATTTATTTGTCCTTTCACAGTGTAGCAAGTACAGTTCACATTAATAAAATAGTGGAATCTATAAGTATGAAAGCAAGCCAGACTATTTTGAAAGAAACACTGATTCAGCCACTGATTAGTTTTTGAGAAAAAAATGAGTGTAATATGTGAGGTGAAGTGAAGGTGGGTCAAAAAATCCTGCTCACAGTTGTGAGAGATGTCAACACTGGAGATGACAGGCTGGGAAAACATTCATTTGGTGAAAGTTACTAGTGACAACAAAAAGTCAGTGGAATTAGGTCTAAGTCATTTTAATAAGAAACAATCTGCTGTTCATGAAAATGTTTTGCTCTCTATGCTATCTTTTTTTTTTGTCACAAAAGGTATAGTGAGATATCATTCCAGATCCTGGAAATAATTGTCTTGAAACCACATTCTTGACTTACACTGACATAAACGTCCACCATGTGGAGTACAAAGTTGAAATCAATTTTCTTTAAATAGCATAGTAGTTCAGCTGAAAAAGGAAAAAAGGTAAAATTTTGGCTAGTGGTGCTAAGCAGTAGGTGTTACAGATTTATGTTCATATTTCCAGGTTTATGCACTTTCTATATTGTCTTTAGGTGTTGATTTTACTGCCTTTGGCAAAGGGTAGGATTTACAACTGATGTATGTGTAAACTTGTTGGGACAGAATGCATATGTTGTAAACTTGATGAGACAATATATTGTCTCATTTATGAAAAGAAAAAACCCAAACAGTTAATAGAGTTATTTTGCCTTGATATATCAGATTTCTATGAAAGTAAGAAAATATTATAACTATTTGTCTTATGAATAGTGCTGTTCTTTGATGGTTGACAAAAGCAAAACATTTCCTTTCAAAGTGCATTGACATGTGCCAAAGGAAAATCAGGTTCATTTGCATACGGTGTTATGGAGCATTTAATGACATTTTACTTCAGAAGCGTTTTAATGTTGAATGATTGTTTAAAAAAAAGAAAAAAAAGTAAAAAAACACATGAGAAACAAAGCAGTGGGCTGCTTCCACTTAAAGATCCTTTTTTAAGGGGTTTGGAATCAGTGAAATACACTGTTTTATAACTCTTCCTTTCCTTTCAATTTGTACTGATCTCCATTTTCCCTAACCATTGATGCGTATTGTGATATTTCTGTAAAATTACATCAACTGGAACCTGATGATTATTTTGGTAGGATATCATGAGCTATAAATGAAAGACAAACACAAAAATGAATCTAAAATCTTTATTGTTTTCAGTATTCATCTGTAGATATAATCAGTCTTTACATAAAACCTTCAATATAATTTAGCTCTTCATTACTCTTCAACACCAGGTAAGTCTTTGGGGAAGCAGATCCATTCTTCTTCTTGCTTTTCTTTATTCTTTAAAAGTCCATTTTGTTAACTCTTTTGTTCCCCTACCTTTCCAGCAGATCATGCAATCTAATTATTCCGCAATAACCCTATACTCATCTTGTTGCTGTAGGCTACATTTTCATCTGTTGCAACATTGTTGAAGATATTAAATGTAAATTTTGCTGCTGCTGTTAACCTACTTCTGATACAAACATGACCGCAGTATATTTAGTCTTGGAGATTGAAAAAACGGTAGGACACATAACCCTGAAACTACAAGGCTTTTCATATTAAAACTATTTTAGATTGTATATTAAAAAAAAAGAAAAAATCTGGCTACTAAGCCTTTCAGACAGTACATGAACAAAATTTTCAGATTATCTTTGAAATCATGGGCTTAGGAGCACAAAGATCTCATCATGACATAAAGACCCACTTACAATCACTGTACTCAAGGGTCTTTAGTAATCATAAATACCATGAAAGTCATGATTAAATTGCCAGTGCTTATGATGCTGTAGCTGCCTGTAATAAACAATATCTAAGCACAATAATATGCATTTTATTGTACATAAAACTCTTGGCACTGTACAGGATAAGAGCAGTGAAAGAAGAAAGGGCTTAGCAGAACTGCAGCAGGTTGTCAGAATGTACAATGCTTTCTTGTTCTAAAAGGTGGTGACTAAAAATAGATCTCCAATTGCCTACTGTTTCCGGAGCACATACTAGACTTTTGTATGTGTATTTTCCTCATAGTTTATTCCATGTAAGGAATAGCTGAAACCCTAATGCTCAAAATTTTATTTTCATGCATTATTATTGGATGCTTCTTTTTGCTGCTGAGAGACAGCTGGAATAATGCCTGAGCCCCTATCACTGTGGAAACCTCTTAGCTATTTTTTTTACTGACAAAAGTCTTTTTTCTTCCCCACACAGTATTACTGGACACTTTCAAATTCATGTAGACTGCTCTCTATTTTTGTATCTGTCCTTCAGTTTCTTTTATACCCCATTGTTTCTTGTGAGAGGAGAAGTCTTCTGATGTTCTTATCACAAATTTCAGTCTTCCAATTGTTTTCCTAGGCCTGATGAATGCAATATTAAGACTGATGGATTTGGAAAATGTTGAAGGTCACTGAAGAGAACTGACTGCAGCTCTGGAGAGTTCATTGTTTGGTGAAGAAGTAAGCACTTGGATTCTTCACTCCAGCTCCCACTGCACACAGGTGCCTTCTTGGATATCCTAAGGATGCCTGGCTCCTACAACGAGCCATAGAAGGTGAGGGTGCCAACTCATGCCTGGGACAGTGAAGTGCCATTTGGAATTAGAGCCTTTGAATAAAGGGTGCGAAAGGCCAGCCAAATGGTGGAAGCTATGAAAGTACAACAATATGAAATATTCTTGCTCCACTTACTCCCACCACAAAGTCTTTTGATGGATATTTAGAGGCACACAACAAAAAGGGTATATATAGTCATATAATCCTTTGAATTGCAGCACAATTTCTGCTACTTTCCTCCTTCCTACTATTTTTATCACCTTTTCAGCTATACATCTCCTTCTACTGCTCCAAGCCACAGCACCATTTTCTGGTTTTCATGTCCCATGCAAAAAAATCTATCAGATATGCATAATGTAGTGCTTGATCCCTGAATATATTCTTATATCTCAACCCTGTATTTAACATGAAAATATATCTGCAATATTGCGAGAATGATTTTTTTGTGTATTGCACATTATTTACAGCAATATGTGTATGGTTTCTTTTATTTTTTGCTTTTTGTCTTTTTTTCTGCGAGAGCAGCAAAAGATACACTTCAGGAGAACAGTAAATCTCTGTGGCAGTCCTGAGCCCCTAATGTATTTATTTTGCCTACAGGGAGCAGCAATAGCAACATCCAAACCATTAGAAATTGGAGCTGAATACAATTATATTAAATGGCCATGATATTTTCATAATGTAATTTAAACTCTCTGGGGAATGCAAATATGTCCTTTTTTTGGCAAATTTCAACAAAGGAAGGCTGTGTATATGACAGAGTTGTTTTCATTTGAGGATAAAAAAAACTCTTTTCTCAGTAAAAGGAACATAAAAGTTATGAGATAGTATAAAAGTTAGAATAAAAATAACATCATCTTATTTAAATCTCCCTTAGAACATATTACTTATTTCTTCAAAATATAGTGACAATTTCTACAAAAAAGAATTACTATTGTACACTAAACTTCTCTTGAGACTGAAGACTTCATTTTGTATTATATTATTCCACAATAAAAGTAGTAATTTTGGAATTACCTGTTTTGGGCCACACCTTACAGAAAGGGCCTACCTGCCTTCTAAATTTGCAGCATATGCAGCTTTGGTGAAATGGTTTTGGTTCTTAGTAGTGTTGAGTCAATTGACTAACAAAGATAAAACCAAAATTTTCCATCCTACATTTTCAAATATTGCAGACATAAATTGGTTCTTCTCCAGAAACGATTATTGAGAAGTCAACACAAGAAAAGCACCAAAAAATGTAGATAAGAGATGCTCATACTCCTACCTGCAAGTTCTACTCTGTGTTTTGCCGGCACTTTCCCTTTTTTTTTTTTAATGGAAGCCAGTGGAAATAGGTCATGGAAGTTCATTATAGTGACAGTAGAGATGTTAGAACAAGTTTACAGGGCTTGGGTATTTCTACTTTTTCACAGTAATGCAAATACAGAGGATCTCTGTCTAGATATATAATCTTGCTGTTTGCTTATCTCTCAAAGCAGTTATTTTCTGCTATCTTCAAATCCAGGCAAGTTTCTACTTCTCTTACTGTTAACTACATAATTAACAGTGGTAGACATATAGTTCGAAACAATGAGTATTTTCCTGGAGCTAGGACTTTCAAATTGGTGCTGATATTTAACCATCAAAGTATACTTAGGACAGATGGTGCAAAGATGAAGCATCAGCCGATCAGGACATGGCCCAAAGAAAGATGTTCTCATGAAATTTCTAAAGATCAAGTTAATGAGGGGAAATGCAGAAACCACTTAACCAGTCAAATATTTCATGATACTGAAATTCAAGAACAATGGTAGAAATAATCCAGACTGCAATTCTGGAAAATTGAACCAGATTTTTTAGTTTCATTTGTTTTATTTTCCCAGGTTTTAATTTCCTTTTGTTGTTTGCTCTTGCTTTCCCTTTGACATAAACTCTTTTTCTTTGCTCATTTCAGAAGACACTTGTTTTTGTTAACACAAATTTTCTTTTAATAGAAACCATTTTCAGATAAGTCTGTTACACTGTCAAACCATAAATCACTGGATTTATGTCTATAGGTTTGAAAAGCTCCATGTGCTGTGTTTGGGAATTCAATTGGTGTTTATTTAACTATATAAGGAATTAAAGAACAAATGTCTGCAACTGCAAGACAGAAGAAAAATAGAGGCAGAGGGCATAGACTTTTTTTCTCTCTTGCATGGTCTGTTCTTTTGCAACTTATAAATAATAAAAATTACCAAACAAATTTCACTGTAAGTACAATCTAAAGGGTCGGGTTTATGAACTTCAGCCTGCAGCCACTGAAGTTCCCTAACTATTTGGCTTCACAGGGAGAGAAAACCTACAGATTGCCTAGACTGGGCATTAAGAACCAGTTCTGCAATCTGTTGTATTCACTATCCATGGGTCAGTAAGCTCTTCTGTGTGATTTACAGCAGCAGTAGAAAATATATCATTTTTTTCCTACTCCAATACTGGAATGTTACGAACAGAGCCTTAATTTTTTTGTACTACAGCTCTATGTTAGGCTGGCTATGCATATCTAACACAGCATCCCCAACTCCTCCTACACCATTTTTTATTAGTGCACTGATGAAAATCTATACTAATTGTAACAATAGTAGTGGAGTTTCTCATATTGTATTGTGCAACCATGTGGGCTAGTGGACTGAAGCTTGAGCAAGAAGGGCTGTTGGTCCCCAGAGACTTGAAAATGGTCTTCCTTCTGGTGCTGAGGGAAATGGTGAAAAACAGAGTTCAGGAGGTGTCTAAAGTGGGGGAATACACAGGCAGAAACAACTTCCACACAGCTTGGCAATGGCATATGACACTTACATTGAAAACACTTCTGTTTGAAGTTGAGGGAGTGATATGACACCAATAATCAGCTTGTGAAAACACAGGAAAATGATTTGCAGAGACCCTGGGGTGAGAGTCTGCACTATGATATACATCTTCAGCCTAGTCTGAAAGAAAACTGCACAAAGCACTCTGAGAATAATTTTTTTGAAAGAAAGAAAAAATACTCCATACCGAACATATCAACTGTGTCATGGATGCTGAATAGATTGTGCCTGCTCATGCCTCCTTTCTTGGGGGCTGAAATACTGCCAAAGGCTTCTGTGTAAGGAATAGCTCAGCAAGCCAGTGTAGCAGCAGAGCAGGAGTCCAGCCAAGAGAGTGAATGTTAAAAGCAATGTGTTGAATCTGGCTAATTTAAATGACTGCAAAAGGCTATGCCCATTGAGGATGATTAGAAGCAAAGCTGATTTGTAGGAATACCAGAAAACTCAGATAGAGGTGACTGGTGGGGGCTAGTGAAGGGGACCAAACACCTGCAGCAACTTTGAGCAAGAACAGCAAATAGTTTATCAGCCATATAGTGAGGCTGTCCCCTCCCTGAAGCCTCAAATGGGGCAGGCTGCTGATGTCCTCCAAAACTTGGCCCCTTCCCTTCCTTGGGACAGCCAGTGAGTGAGCTGGAAGGCAGAAAGGGAGGAGCAAACAGCCGCCCATTCATGGAGTGTTTAGCAAAGGACTTGCCTTTAAACAACTACCAAATATCTTTGTTGAGATTGGTGGCAATTTGCCACTTGTGTATTTTTACTTTATGTTTTCAATTCGTTTCTGCCCTCAGTAGACCAAATGAATTCTTACCTAAGTCCATCTGTTGAACTCCCTCACTGAGCATCTAGATGATTTAATTTCCTCAGTCTTTGACTGAGAGCTCAAGCCAATGACATTTTTAGCAAGGACTTCTGGAGATATGAAAATTATCAAAAGTGAATGGGAAAGAGAAATAGCAGAGGAATGATTTTGGATGTGAGTGCTGCTCAGACTGTGGGAGTAAGGCAAGTTTGGAGGCTCTTCCTTGTGTCATGATGACCATGAATTGGTAATTCACAGGTGTAGATTTGGGTAGATGTGTGCAGGATTAGGAGATTTGGGAGGTGGACACAGTGTGACTATATTGAATTTCCTGAATGAGCAATGTTTGGCTTCTGGTGACTGATGACACTTTTTTCTTTAATATTTCTGGCTGTTCTCAGTTACATTTCAGACAGAGGGGATACTCATTCCCCCATAGGAGTGTGGGAGCAGCAAGCATGCAAAACAGTTGTATGGCGCACACCACCATGAAATCCATGGGCTCTCTACTCAGTACACATTGATGCTCTCAGACATTTTTCTGTTTTATTCCAGAAAGATATGTTTTCAACTGAGAGGATGTGGAAAATCAGTTATACTGGATTTATGTGGTCTTAACTTGATCTAAATTTCAATAAAGGCTGGATTGGGTTTGAAGGGACCTTAGAGATCATTTACTTCCTGTTGTGCGTGGGGACACCTTCCACTAGATCAAGCTGCTCCATGCCCATTCCAACCTGACCTTGAATACTTCCAGGAATAAAGCAGCCACAGCTTCCCTGGACCATCTGACCACCCTCATGCCTCAGTGCCTGACCACCCTCACAGGGAATAATTTCTTCCTTAATATCCATCTAACCCTGCCTCTGTCAATGCCATTGCCCCTTGTCCTGTCACTCCAGGCACTGCTGTCTTAAGCACCGGAAAGGACTGTACAGTCTCCACAGAGCTTTGTCTTCTCCAGGCTGTACTACCCCAACTCTCTCAGTCTGTCTCCATAGCAGAACTGCTCCAGCCCTCGGAGCATCTTCATGCCCTCCTCTGGACTCACTCCAGCATGAATATTTTTAAGTCATACTCTGGTACCACTCCATGTTTTCCAAAGTATGACAGTCCAGACACCTGCACTGTGGATGGATATTTTCATGTGGCACAGTGAGGACGGTGTGAAAACTTGTCCAACACCTGTTCTGATCATCTACTGCCTTGTCACTGAGACCACATAAAAGCTGCGTGTAGGAAATGAAATTTGCAATAATAAAAATAATAAGTTAATGTGCTTTTCTGATTAGGTCACAAGCAGAAATTGCTTCAATGATCTCATCACAGTCCCAAGTGGACATTTGTCTCTATTAGAAATAATCTTAGTTTGACATGTTTTGAAAATTATGTGAAGATCACCACTGAGGCTGGAACAGGAGACATTTAACAAATGAGATGTTGGTTTGGTTAAATTTATGATGGAAGAATATTGAATAAAATACAAATCTTCCAAAGAAAGACAGAAAGAACTTTCAAAATAAGTTAAACTCATTGCTTCTACTTGTCACATATAAATATGTTTAATTTAAATACAAGTGATTAATACCCCCTTCTGGGTTAAATTAATGAAGATCTTTTGCTTTAGATCAATTTAGCTTAATTGACTTCAGTTAAGGTGGGCTAACAGTTCTCTAGCTGACTGGGTGGGTTTTTATATGAATCCCTCATTCAAAAATTAAAACCTTTGTAGTAAAACAGGCGAAATACATTAATATTAGTACCATTCTTCCTTAGAAACCCAGTCTTGGGCAATCTGAGTCTGTGGGACTGTGGCCAATATTTTCAGTGGATGCAACATTAAATCCTCTGAGGGAAATGATCAGTAAATTCTCTAGCTGAAATCCCTGTGTATGGAAGCGAGGTGGGGGATTGGGTGCTGC
Source organism: Pardalotus punctatus (assembly GCA_013400915.1). Taxonomy (NCBI): domain Eukaryota; kingdom Metazoa; phylum Chordata; class Aves; order Passeriformes; family Pardalotidae; genus Pardalotus; species Pardalotus punctatus. The sequence continues at coordinate 370,275 of VZTX01005483.1, read as the reverse complement.
TGGGGCAAAAACCTGCCCAGGAAGTGGCTTCACAGACTGACCTTCTGCATTCACTCCTTCTCTACTGTCTCCCAGCATACTGTATGCAACAAAGATGCTGGCCCTGGAAGACAGTCCTGAGATTTCAGTTTTGAATAGTAAAGTAAAACCAAGACAGTTTAATATGAAATTTTAGTCTTAGGTGCCTCTTCCATATTGTGCCCAAGCCAAATTCAAACCTTGAGACTGGGTACACAATAATTATAATGTCATGGAATTTGTGGAAGCATGTGTATATATACTCCCCTTGCTGTGGACATAAACCCTTACATATGTTTTCCTGTCCAGCCCAAGAGAGACAGTTGTGAAGAACAAGGCTTCACGATGTAACATTTTGAACAATTTATTAACAAAATAAACAATTAGGATGTCCACAATACAAAGGCACAGCCCTGGGTGCGTGGCTGGTCTGGCCAGAGGCAGGCCTCCCAGGACCCGTGCAGCAACTTTTATACCCTTGGGATGTCAGTCAGGAGGTTTAGACACATTTTGACACCTCTATCCAAGCATGAGTTCTGTGGTGCCCAGTTTGCCCTGTTGTCTGCCCATTCGGGGTGGACTGACCTGGGCCCTCTCCTATGGAGCATGCTTGATTGTGAGATCAGGAGGGATCTCATCCTGACTGGCATCCCTACTGACACTTGGCTGAGAACTTTCCAGAAAGTTTCCATAGATCTTCGGCAGCCATTTTCTTACTGTAGTCATTTGAACATCCATAACTTATTAAATATAACTAGAATAATTAACCCATCACGATAACAGTTAACAGAACATGGTAACAAGAGTAATTAACCAAACGATCCGCAGAACATTGTACCCTACCACCCAACCTGTCTATAACTTGTAACAAAGGTAGTTAGCTAACATTAATTAACTCATTAACTTCCTCAACAATTTTAATATACGAAGGTCAAGTCCCCCTTTTGCCGTTTATAACAGTCATGACAAGAATTGCAGAGCTGTCAATGCACATGTTATTTTGAAACATGTCTTATGAAGGAGCTATCAGCAGTAAGTGCCTCCATTGACATTAGATTCAGCACTACATTGGAAAAGGAGTTTCCAAATTATAATATTTGCGTTAATTTTTTTACAGTTTCCTTCTTAACATAACACAACAACATACCAATATTCTAAACCAGGAAGCTAACCTTTTTGCATTGCAGAAAATAAGGAAAGAGCAGGGAGATGACATAGTATCATTGACATAATAGAGACATTTTGTTTTTAATATTTGCAATCTCAGTTTTTATTATCTGAGGAAATAGGCCTGGAGAAAGCTAGCTTTGACATTTTGAATAAAGACATTAGAAACTAAGGTATATTAGAAAAATATGTATACATTAGACAACTTGGAGATAAATATTTCTGAGACGTCTTAGAGAACAAATTGTTTTCAAAAGAAGACATCTCAAATATTTAGCATTCATCTTCATTAATCTATTGGGATGCTGACTATGCTAACAAATTATCAGTATTTATTTGCTAGGATATTTACATTTTTTTTTAAGAATGTGAAGTTAATTTTTTCTTTGTTTTTCAGTTCAGGAATACGATATTTCATAAAGTAACTTTTATTGCATGTGTATGACCATATAGAAAGATGATCCTAATTAACTCAGAAGTTCTTAATTGGTTATCTCTATCTTACCACCTGTAAGGAGACTTACGTTAAACTGTTAATCACTGAGTCTTAGAACACATTATTTCCAGTAACAAAATGTCATCTTTTTTTTTGGTTCAGGTTCAACAAGCATTTCTTCCTCAAGCCAAACCATGAATTGTCATTATGGTTGCCAATACATTTGTTTGTACAGAAGGATGCTTTGTTTATGGCTGCACTGGATGTTCTTTTTCTGTTTCAAACAGTAAACTCTTACTGCGCTCTCTTTCATTTGGAGCTGAATTCTAGTTCCAGTGGAATAATCAAAATACAACTGCTACCAAGGTCTGCAGCATGCACAACACCCCTTCTCTGTCCTGATTAAGTCTGTTTCCACAGCATTCCACACCTCAGAAGTGCTCTGGGGCCAGAGAAATAGCAACGTGGGAGTATATGTCACTATCATCTTGAGGACACATTTCTAAACAAGTGTGAGACAATATAGATTCAAATAAAATTATTTTTATTCATACTGAATAGAGAAGGAATTTAACCGTGACTAAAAAAAGTCAGCGATTCGTTTATGGTTTCAGAAATCAAAAGATCAGCTAACTTAAATACTGCAGTATGAAACTAATTATTAAAAATAGATGAATTGAGAAGAGTGATTGTTCTTGTGTGCTTTCATAGCAACTCACAGACACATGAAGCATTTCTTTTCACTCATGTTACAAACATACAATTTGGAAATCATTATATGCAAGCCTCAGAGGCTGATTATCACATTTCTGTAGAAGTTAATGCCTTCTGCAGAAGACAAACTGTTAAAGTCAATTGCTCAGTATCCTAAAAACAGTATTTTCTTCCTAAGATCTCAGGGCAAAGTTCAACATTCCTTGCCACAAAACTAATCTGAGCTGCAAAGAAATCTTGCCACTGATGAGCAAATGATGACAGCATAGTGTTACTCTTTAGTCTGTACACTATAGTATTACACTGTAGTCACAAGTCATCAAAAGAGACTTGAAAGAGCATTTTGTGCCGCTTCTGGAGTTGAACAGAAATTCTCAAATGAAACTTTACATCTCAAAACACAAATCGAGAGAAACCAGAACTTTTGCTATGCTGCATCTTTTTAGATGGCAAAACCAGCTGCAGCTACAATACTTGTCTCCAGACAGAAAAACTGGTCAAAAGATCCATCTGAAAAAAGACATGGCATGGGAGATTGAAGGGCTAGGTACAGGTTCTTTGGTCATTTAATACAGTAGAATGATATAATTGTGAAAAGAAAACAACAAAAATACCCAACCAAACAAAAAACCTTGCCCCAAAGCAGACTAAGTATGGCTTTAGGCAGGGCCCCACCCCCTGTGTAATGAGGTCATGAATTATGTGACTCCTTTCATCCTGTAGATTCGATTTCCTTCAGACAGGAAAACAACAAAAAATATCAGACACGAAATTTTTTTCACCAAATGAAATTCTTATTTTCCTAATACTTCTGGTGCTTTGCTGAATAATCTAATCACACTTTGGGAGATCACTGAGATCAAAAAATCACAGAACTGTTGGCTGGAAATTCATCTCATCTACTTACTGACTCTGAAAGAGTTAGTTTTGTCCTTGCTAGTCCTGTCAGGTGTTGGAAATATTCCTAAACATTTTTGATGCTGAAGAGCGCACAGTATGCCCGGGTTTTATCTACACTTTCAACACCCTTTATCCTATTCCTGCTGAAGACCGTTACTTCTTAAAATGTCAGTAACCAACACGCATGTTTAGAGAAGCTAGGTTATTTATTTCACACTAGTATTCCTGTCATAAGAAGCCAAACCATTAAACTTTCTCTACCAATTAACCCTGGTTTGGGTTATACATTAGGATTTTCTACTTCTGAAGTTTACTCCCTGTGTCTCTTGCACTGGAATAAAGGCATTTCTGATTTGCAGCTGATGCACTGTCACAGTTTCTCTTTTGATCCTTTTTTACAAAACATCATCCTACTACCTTTTAAGCTTCTCTCCTGTTTATCTTTCCCTGGAGGGATTTGTTCCCTCTCCCCTCAATCCTAATCTAAAACATTATTCATTACATTTGCAACTCTGGAAAGATACTCTTTGTCTTTTTTCCAGGGGAGCCCATGCTTCCTCAGTAGCTAGAGAATATCATCCTGTGATCAAGGGAAGCAAAACCCTGCTGCTGACATTACTAACATGGCCATATTTGCCCTCAGGCCTTGCTCGTCCCTGTGCGAACCCTGTTTTTTTTCACCCTGTTTTTTTTTTTTTTTTTCCCGGGAGAGCAGATGAGAGCAAGGCTTGCCACTGCTAGAGCACTGCAGTCACTTATGTCTGCTTAGGTTCAATCTGGCCTGTGTGCTGATCTGTGCGTGAAGGAGAATGTGTCCCAGGAGCCCAGATGTGTCCCCTCTGCGCTGTCAAGAACATCTTGGATAGCTGCTATCAGAGCTGGGAGGCAGATGGGTCTCTCCACTGCCAGCAGGGGGAAGTCACTAACTACTTTCATGTTTTGGCATCTTCTTGAGAATGCCAAAGTGAGTAGTGAATCTGCTAGTGAGTCTCACAGTATTTCATGTTTCTGACTTTTCTTTCTCAGCCATTGGCATTCCGTCTTCCTGTGCTACCCTAGCTGCATATTTATTTCTGGAAACATTAGAAAGGAATAGAAGCCCTCCTCTGAAGGGACAAAGTAGTTATTTCTAGGTGGTCTCACAACAGTTTTGCCTAAATATTGCTTTTGTGGCTGACTTTTAGACAGTGTTCTAGCTCAAAATGGAGACTTAAAAAGTTTGCAGTATCTCCTTGCAAGTAAACCTCACTCCTGTTTTTGTTTTCTGTTTTAGGCAAAATATGAATGAAGTTTTTGGTTCTTACCCTGTATTCACAGACCGTGTACTACTTCCGTGTTACAGAGTTTTCTGCTGGGAAAATACAAATACCTCTTGATGATCATACATAGTCTAAAATGTCATTAACGAAACATTGCCACTTCAAATTTAAGTGGAAGCAAAATAAAGAAGGATAAGTGCTAGATTGTGTAGACTTTTTGTTATTTTTTTCTTACTGATTTTTTCATGTTGAATGTATCTGTATGACATTCTTAGGCATTGAAGCAATATTCATTTACTGCAACAGTGCTACCCAGGAGTTCAAACTATTTAAATAACACTGACAATGAAAGAAGGATATTTATGTGAGTATACATAAAAATATTGCTGCATGTGTGCAATAATCCATAATTTTTAGATCAGGAGTGTTTACATAATTATGAAGTTATTAATATGAATATGATTTTTTCACATGTAATTATAAATTATCTGATTTTTTTTTTCTGCTTTTGTTTTAAAGTGCTCTTACCTAATAACTCAAAAAGCCAAAGTAGTATATGACTGATTAGTCATACCTCACTAGAAATCAATCACATGCAACTGAATTGATGTTATGAGTCAAGAAACCCGCAAGCTGAAATGAGTTTGCAGCAAGCATTATTTTAAATTAAGCACTCAAAATATATGACATATGATCACTAGCAAAAAAGGATTTGCTGAAACAAAAAACAAAGCTGATTTCTTTTTGCCTGATGTAATCATTATTAATAATAACTGTATTTTGTATTTTACCATGTTGCATTTTTGTTATTGAGAAGGGATTTGAGATTAGTACTTCTAATCTCTTTAAATTTTTCTTCTTTAGAATGTTTTTGAGCATTGATATAAGAATGTTTGCAAGAAATTATCTGATTAAAAAACACCCAGTAAAAAACACCCCGAACAATTTTGTGACTGTATATTTCAAATCTTAAATGAGAAAAAGCAGACAGCTGAAGGGAGAAGTCAATTTTTTCTCATGATCCTGAGAATACTAGATGAGAATACATGACACTGGTAAAACTACTTAATAACTGCTGCAGCAGCTTTCACACTGGAAGATTATAGTTTTGCTTGTTCAAAGCATATACTTTCCAGAACAGTACAGAAAGGGTAAAAGGAAATGCAGAAGCATTTTTAAAATTACATTCAGAGTTCTCTGTTGTCTTGGAGATCCAGGCTCATATCAAAAGTTCATACAAAAGTAGATGGGGGGTCACCCATTTCAGCTGTTTGCCTTGTGTGGAAAAATGTTGCTATGCCATGCAATAAAGCTTCTCTGAGTCATTTATATAAACCACGTGCTGGGATTTCTCAAACACTAAATGCTGGCACATGAAATATTAAAGCTCTGGTGGCAATCAGATAGGATTCAGGGACTCTGTTTTTACAATGCCTTTACGGCTAATGTTTCTAAAACCATATCTTTGGAGCAAGCCTTTACATGAATATTTAACTGGACCTACACAAATAAGTTAGTTTAAGACTATGAAGCTTAAATACATGCTTAAATATAAGTACCTTTTAAAGTGTTTTCCTGTTACTATAATGAATAGTGAGTTATTCAGTTCAAGAATTAGAACTCAAGGTGTTTGGACTGATGGGCTCCCCATGGTAAGCCACACTCCTGAAATGTGTTTTCGCTGCCACCAGGTTCACCAGAGTCCCAAGTCACATCACAGCCTGGCAGCCCAGGCTCACACAATATACAAAATAAAGATGGGCCTTGTTATCTCTGCACTGATCAGAAGGGTCTACTCCGAAAACAGAGACAAGCACACCTATGTGGGGGATGGTTTGGAATTTCACTCACTTGGCATTATTATTTGAATTGTCTGGGAATGTTTTGCAATAAACAGATGTGAGTTCCTTGTCAGTGTTAAAAACGGTCACAGTCCTTAATGATAATATTTTGTTCTAGAATTACCACAGTTTCTGATTCAGAGAAAACAAAAAGAGCAAGAAGGTATTTAATATCCTATATGACTGTGACATTCCAGGACAAATGTTGATATAACGCAGAGTGATCAATATTTGTCTTCAATAAATTTCACTTCAGTTTCATCTTTTGTTGAGCACTGACAAAAAAACCAGCCAGTACAGCTAATCTCAAATGTTAGTTTAAATGAGTCACTCCTATTGTTTGCATTGCATGTCAGCTAATTGTTCAGTTTATCAGCATCTTATTTCTTTGAAGCAACAATGAATATAAATAATTTTTGAGGCAGTGCAAGGGGATAATCTCCAGTGTCAATGTCATGTGCTTCATACAACTTGCAGGGCTCTTGCTTTGCTTTCCACCAGTGACTAAATCCATGTGTTTCATATGGACTGCTATTTGCGATGATTTTGACAATTGGGAATAAATACCAGGAGCAAATATTTTTTTGGCACCATACGGTTGTGATTTAAGCAAAGATTGTCATGATTTTCTTACATTCTTGTGGTTTTCATCCTTTGGGTTCAACATGATCTGAGCTTCCCTGCCAAAAAAACCCAAAAAACAAAAAAAAAACAAAAACCAACAACCTGAGAGAACAAAACAAAACAAAACAAAACAAAACAAAACAAAACAAAACAAAAAAAAGATTGGGGCAGGGCAGGGAAGTGAGCTTACTTTTGTAAGCCTAAAGTTTAGTAATGAAATATAACATAAAATGCATTCTACCTTCTCACCAGAAGATACAATAACTAGACATATGTATTTTATGGTTCTTTAAAAGGGAGCTGAGTGTTGCTGAAACTCCAGAGGAGAGTTCATTATAACTCCTTGTCCTAGTGGGAATGCAGGAATGATGCTGTGGCCAGCCCTGCGGCTCAGAGCAGCTGAGCAGAAAGCTACTGAAATTGCTGATGACTGCAGACCTCTGCCACACGAGACATGACCCATATGGACATCTGAGCTTCTACAGATTCAGCATTTTGAGCTAAAGTTGCATCATGGATCTCCCACAATGGGACCAGGACAGTATGGGTACTGGTGAGGTGTATGGTGGTGGAATGCTGAGGCTGATGAAGACTTGCAGGAAGATTCAAAGTAATCTTCAGTTGAAGGATGGCAGCTGAACAGGAATCTTTGGGGCAGAAGACAGAAAACAGCTGATGTGGTTCATGGGATAGCAATGAGGAACTGCACTCAGCATCACTGCTGGTGCCTTTAGGAGCAGACAAACAGCAATGCATCCCTTAGGCCGTCATCCCCCAAATGAGAAGGTCAGGCAGTTTAGTGATCATAAGATTTATCTCTTCTGCTGTTCCTTTCCCATCTCTTCTTAAAGGCCATGTAAGATTCATGCTGAAAAAGTACTACTGCACAAACTCAATCATTACTTGGCTGAGGGACATCACAGAAAAGAAACAGACCCTTTTGCATATTTGAGGTTCATGGCCTTAAAATTCTACTTTATTATCTCTGTGTGCAATAAAGCTTATTGTTCCATACTCCATTTTTTTCTGAGTAGGAGCAGCTAGACCACTTCTAAATTCTGGCTATTAAATTTGACAGTATTACTGCCTTCCAAAATATTCAGCACATGACTTGTCCTTTAGAGCAAAAGGCTTGTGTATTTTTTAAGCACTGTATGAAAAACAGAGTGAAATTTATGCTGTGCCCACCACATAGGCCCCATTGTCCTGGACTTGAAAGAAGAAAATAAGATGGAGGGATGTGGTTTATTCAGGTCACACATTTATTAATTGAACTTGGCTGGGAATTTACAGCAGTAACCTTCACATTTGAGATCATATTTCTTCACAGAGTTGTTTCTGCTTGATAAATAGCCACCTTTCCCCCATTCCAACTGGGCATCTAACACCTTTCCTCTCACAGGCACAATGGGGCACCCTAGCTAGTTCTGGGGATGTATCTCTCAATCTCCTTTCAGATTAATTTTAAAAGGAGGTTGAGCCCTTTCTGAAAGCTGAACTTGCTCAATATTCCTGAAACTGCCTCCATGCCAGCAACTGGACAGGTGCCTCTTTGTCTCTCCTGCTTTGTCCTTGGTGTTATGACAAGCAGAAAAACCTCATACTGTGGAGGCATCTCAGTGACACAAGAAAATAATAATTTCTGATTTCCCCAGAAAGACAGGGTTTTCCTGGATGGTTTTTGGATTTTTAAAAATATTTACTTTGGGAGAAAGAGACTTTGCTTATGCTCTTTGCAATCAGATTTTAGACACATATATCACAAGTAAAGAATCAAATATTGGTCTCATAAAATTTGAATCAGCATAAATAATTTTAAACCTGTTGTACTTACATATATTATTTGCTTTTTTACTATAAGTGTGAGGAGGTCTGTACATATATAATTAAATATAGGAGGAAAAAGACCTTTGTATGATCCTTGTAAAGCTGTTCTTCCAAGATGCAATTAAAATAAAGCAATGACATTTACACTGCAAATGGCATGCTCATCTTTTTAGATTCTTTACTCTAATTTCCATAAGCTGGTCAGTGGCAAACAGCTCTCATCTGGAATGCTGATGGCGCTGATGTCTTTCCTAATATGGTAAATCACACAGCGTTTGGTCAATCAGCTAAATCCAGGGAATGAACTCCAGTTTAAGCTCTTTTTGCCAAAAGACACTAGCAACCACAGGTTAAAGTTCATGTCTGCCAATAATATGCTGCCAATCCAACCAGAATTGCCATCAGGATGATTTGTTACCTCTGACAAAAACTATATTATTATATTTCAATGACAGCTTTTCTTTAAAGGAGTCATTTTTCTGTCATCTGAGAAAGCTGATCTGAAACAGCTGGGAAATAGACTCACTGTTCTTTTCAGAGCTTTTTAATTTTTTTTACCTTATTTTTTTCTTAGGTGTAGAACTAAGCAGCCTGATTTTAACTTGTTATGTACAAGAAGGAAATGGCATGACTTCTGCATAATGGTCTGTCCTTGTAAGTCTGTCCCATTGATTCTCTGGTACTTCTTGAATTATTCCAAAGCACTGTGCCAAATAGTTTTATTGTATGCTCTTTTCAAAATTTTATTGGTAATTTATACTTAAGTAAGAGTGTGAGTGGGTGGTAAATTTTATTCTCTATAAAAATATACTCATGCACAAGGTGTGGCATTATGTAGAAATGAATATTCCAAGCTTGGGTCATACATAATATATACAGGGGTCAATAGAGATAGAGATAGAGATAGAGATAGAGATAGAGATAGAGATAGAGATAGAGATATGATAGGGAATGGATACAGGGCTCCTAGGCCATCAGTGTTCTGGATCCTTAAGAAAGGTGGCAGAGACACAAGATATAGAATAGACCATGACTTTAATGCACTCAGATATTGATACTTGAATTAAAATTCTTAAGATTATTATTAATATTCCAGTAATTAACACCATCCTTAGAATGTTATTGCTGTAAAATTAAGGCAAATACATTAGAGTCACTATGCTTATGATGAATAAACCAAATTAATTCCTTTGCATGCTAGATGGAAAAGAAGTCTTCTAATATATTAGTACTACTTGTCACCCAATCCTGATGAAAGGGGAAGTTATACTTGGAGGATTCAAACAATTTGATAAAAAGAAACTTTAATGAAATCTGCAAATGCCAAACCAAAAGAGAAATGGAATAGTCTGAAGAGACAGCAGTTCAAATGATGAATTCTTGAGCAGTGCTGAGATTAGGCCCCTTATGTGTCTTACTGCGGCTGTCTTTGGAAGTCTCAAGAATTATTGGGTTATTTTATTAATTTAAGCCAGAAATAGCTGCCTGAGTTCTCAGCTGAGTAAATCATACATGATAAAATTAAAAAAAAATTTTGGTGCTTCTGTTACAATTTTCACTGTATAAAATACTAATTGTCTGCTTGAAATTGGTATATTCAAGAAAAACTTTCTGCAGGAATATGAATAACTTCACAAGAAGTCAGAAGATATGTGAACATGGAAATTAAACATGGGAATTTGTAGTAACTCTTTCTGGGACACAGTACTAAGATGTCTGTGCAATCTAAAACAGGAGAAAAATTGAAATAACTGGATATTTTTGATCATCAGCCCGTAAGGCCTATCATATAGTGTGATTCATCTGCAGTTGCAAAGCTGGGCAGTAGCACGGATGACACAACAGGGAAAGGAGCCAACACTCAGTACTTCATCAGCTGTCTGTCCAAAACACCAGTTTTCTCTCTGGTGGAGCTTCTGTGGAATGCACCCCTGAAAAGGGCCCTGGTGTTGTGAATGGATCTGTGAGTGTGGTTCATGTTGTGAACTTATGTCCAAGTAGTTACACAGAAACAAATCTGCAACTTTCCTTTGAAACAGAATTTCAGTTTTATATGTCATCTGCACTTCTTCCTTTGCTTAACTGTGAAAAAGATCTTACAGCTTCCTCTCCTAGAGCAGATGTCAAGAGCAGATGACTTGGTCAAAGCTACAGACATACAGCTTTTTTTTCCACAGGGCTGAAATGAGAGGGTGGATGCTGCTCCTTGATATCAGGAATCTGAACTTCAGGCTTTTTCAAATGCATTTAAATATCTCTTGGCTTTCTGAACAATGTTCTAAACAGAGAAATAACAGAAAACATTATTAAGAAGCAGAAGAACTGATCATGGTATAACTTATGATTTACTTTGAAATTATGTGGTACATTTGTGGCGGCTATGTAAATAGAGATTCAGTTCATCTTGTTCATTTGTTAATCCTGCATCAATCAGACATGCCAAAACTTTTACAGATTTAACATTTATAACATCTTAAGACTGTGATCTTCACAGCTCTGCAGAAGGCAAAATATTCAACAGAAGAAGGAAGTAAATGTGGTTCTTTAAAAAAACCCATAGGAATTTGGCAAATAAATGACAATATCTTTTCCTTATTATCAGATGCTAACAATGTGTCTTTAACCAACTTTTCCATAAATCCTTCATCTATATTACTTTTATCTATTATTGGCCTAAGTGCACTTTTTGTTTTGACAATTATTAGATATGGAGTTGGATATCTTCTTTACCACAATACCCCTTATTTACATAGCTTGTGGTTTCCTGTCATAGCCAGGAACTCAGTTCAGCCTAGGAGGAGCCTTCCAGTCCATATAAATTGGACTGCCATTGGGCTCCACTGCCCATTAATGATGGAGAACCAGGAAGAATTTTCGTAATGTAAAGAATTAATTAACCATTCATGGTGATGATATGCAGTCATCAGCAGATCAGTGCGCAATTTAGTTTTGACTATGATTAGGCAATCACTAGGAAACTGTTTTGTATAATTTTCATGTGGCCTTTTCACATTTAAATGAGGGGTAAAATTAAAATTCAGTGTAAGAATTTGAATTTTACCATTTTACACCTTTTTCAATTTAGAAAACTCAAAATTTTGTAAACCCAAGTCCCATGTGGCTCCTATATCACAGGCCTATCTAATGGAGTGATATTTTTTTTCTTCTTTTTGACAAAGAAGGCAGCTGAACTGTGGTGTACCGCATTTTGGGTCTTCTTGGGACTTCTACTAACACAGCCGTGCTTCCTGCTGAAGACTCGGCTCTGGATCTCCACAACAGAGCAGGGGCAGAGGACACAGCCCGCAGCTACTGCTCTGCTTATGCAGCTGGGCTTAGGAAAATCAGAACACCCACCCTGTTTGGTCTAACGGGCCTAACTTTCTCTTGCCAGGTGTGGGGACCAGAGGGGCCACATATTACACTGCTCAGGCACAACTCCTGCGTGTAGGAGGAAAGTCAGGTGAGGCAAAAGGCTGTGGAAGGGCCGGATGGTGGCTGCCACTGCTGCTGAAATGGGTGCGTGAGGGCACAGGGGAGAAACTGTGGCCAAGCACAAAGGGGAACACATTCCAAGGACAAGTAAGTCATCCCATGAAGATTTCTTTCCCGGCCTGCAAGGAACGATAAGCCCAAACCACCTAACTCCAGTCAGATGGCTTCTTTGCTTTTTCCCTTGTGATGAATATTTGCCCCACCATCTTGAACTGACAAAATTCGATTTTGTTTATGCTGAGAAGGCTTAAAGTGAATGTGAAAAGTCCAATTATTTTTTAACAACAACAGTACAGTGTCAAAGGAGTGGAATCACTTGGCTTTTTTCTTCATCTAAAACTCTAGATCACAGAATCAATTAGGTTGGAAACAACCTTTGAGATCATCATCAACCTGTGACCAAACACCACATTGCCAACTAAACCATGGTACTGAGTGCCACATCCAATCTTAAATACCTCCAGGGCTGGTGACCTCCCCACCTCCCTGGGCAGCCCATTCCAATACCCAATCACCCTTTCTGTGAAGAACTTCTTCCTAATGTCCAACCTAAACCTCCCCTGGTACAGTTTAAGACGGTGTCCTCTTGTCCTATTGCTGGTTGTGTGGGACAAGATGCTGACCCCCACCTGGCTACAGCCTTCTTTCAGGGAGTTATAGGGAGTGATAAGATCTCCCCAGAGTCTGCTTTTCTCTGGGTTAAACAACCCCATATCCCTCAGCTGCCCTTCACAGGATTTGTGTTCCAGACCCTTCACCAGCCTTGTTGCCCTTCTCAGGATACTCTCCAGCATTTCAACATCTTTCCTGAGCTGAGGGGTCCAGAACAGAGCACAGGATTTGAAGTGCAGCCTCACAAGTCCAAGTACAGGAGAAGAATCACTGCTCTGGTTCTGCTGACCACACTATTGCTGATAGAAGCCTGGATGCCATTGGTCTTCTTGGCCACCTGGGCACATCCTGGCCTGTGTTGAGCCATCGGTCAATCAGTGCCTCCAGGTCCCTTTCTGCTTGGCTGCTTTCCAGCCAAGCTCTGTCCCCAGCCTGTAACCCTGCATGGGGTTGTTGTGGCAAGGTGTCGTAAAACTCAAGTGTCTTTGGAAAAATTTTCTAAAAACATTTTTAAAAAGAAAGATTCTGTTGTTATTGTGGGGATTTTTTTGTGTTTTTTTTTTTTTTAAAAGAAATAAGAACTCTTCCTTGGCATGCCTCAATCTGTTCAATCATCTTTACAGACCACAGTCCATCTGACACTGTGTTACATAAACTGCAGACCATGCAGGGAAGAGGCACAAAAAGGGATTACAAATTTCTCTGTAATATTTTTCTGCACTTGTTTGCAGTTGTTAGAACTTTACCTTCTTTTTATTCTTGCTTCCCTGAAAAAACCTTTTCAAGAGGTGAGGCTTTTGTCAAAAAACAAGAAAAGCAATATATTATGCAGACACTTAGATATATTACAGCCGGTCAGTCCAGATTGTATGTAAATGAAGTAGTTGCACAGTGAAGAAATAATGTTTTCAAGTGACTGATCATAACACTTAAAAATTCTTGGAACAACCTTGTTGTTTGAAGACAAGTAAATCAAACTGCAAAACAAGACAACCAGCATGACAAATAGTGTCCAGTCGATCACAGTTCTTTCATCATGAAAATACTTCCATTAATGCAAATTTAATATTGAAAACTTCCAGAAGGGTAAAAAGTAAATAAAGGACAAACTGTACCAGGAAAATATGACTGGCTGATTTAACAGCATTACAGAAATACTCAGATTAAGAGAACATTCCATTCGAAGGACCATTACTAAGAAGTGATCTGATTCATAATTTGTTTTTATTTTGTTTTTCTTTCATAACAATTAGGTGAAAAGGGATCACTGGAAAATCCAGCTTATCCTCTTGTTTGCAAAGAGATTCTACATTTCACCAAAAGCTTACATGTAAAATCTCTTGCCTTTTCTATTTTGTTGTTGTTGAATCTCCTGTGTTTGATTGATGTTTATTCAGAATTACATTCAGTCTTGAGCTCAAGAACCCTGGGATGATTTTTCCATGATCTCTCTTGAGAGTTCATATCAATGGTTTGTCATTTTCCCTCAAAAATATCTACATCAGTTTTTTAACTGTGACTTTCACTGGTGCTGATGTAATGATTAGATTTTTCTAAAGCATTTAATACTGGAATAATTTTTTTGAGAATCTGGATTACGGTTCTTGATAAACTCTGATATTTCGATGTTTGTTAGGAAAGACTTGTTTCTGCATTGTGAGCAATTTCCTCTTTCCAAACAAATCTTCCCAGTCTCGTACAACATCTCCTTTTATTTTCACATTATGTTCTCAATCTTAAACTCAGGTTATGTTTCATCAGGTCTCACAAGCCATTTCCAAATTGCAAGATCAAGGCAATACCTTTGCTCTATGCTCTCATTGGCTAAGAATTTGAATTTATGAAAAGGTGAGATGCTATATCCAAATTTGTAAGCAGTTTCCTGGCATCTGGGAGATGGGTTGAAAATCATGTTGTACTTTATTCAGCTGAGAAACTGGGAGTTGAACATCTTGTAGTTCAAACTTGCTTGCTCTAATGATTGACTTTTTATAAACCAGCTGCCTTGTTTCTGTCTTTTGGAGTGGTTTCAGTTTCCAAATATGATTTTAAGCCCTGATGTCAAGACTGGATCTTAGCTCTCCCACATGGCAGAGAAGTGCACCAGCTGAAGTGCACCAGCTGTCAGCACCTTGTTACTCCTTTTTTATAGCAAAAAATAATCTTGGAGTACAGATGTTTCATCACATGCAATTAAATTATTCCACCTTAGCAAGTTATCCTTTTGCCAGAATGTGGTGTTGGAACATCCTAGCTGCGAGTGAAAACGCAGTAGTTTAAATGACAGTGGAGATGAAATAGACTCCTAAATTTCACCTCACACTTACGATAAGCAAACAAGGCAGCCCTTAAATGACCTTGCAGTCAACTAGGACAAGGTAACCTCTCAAATCATTGGAACTGGAGCAGATTTGATCACATATTTATGCACCAGGTTTCAATCCTACTAGAGAAAGTAAAATTTTGTGGAACTTGAAAGGTTTTATAGGACAGTGAATTTACTTTTGTGTAGTTTTACCATACAACTTTTTCTCCACTTAATTACATTTTTCTCAAAGTTCCATTAATGCAAAATAACTGGCAAATATCAGATGTAAAGACAATTTAAAGCTTTGTTTTAATACTTTTGTACTTGATTTCTTACTTTCTAATGAAGGCATAGCCTTGGAAATACCTTGGCCCACGTCATGGAACTGTCAACTACAGGCACCTGGTTCAAATTTAGATTGAATAAGAGTTAATCAGTAATTGAATAATTCTTTGTAGCAGCAATTTTTTTTTTGTATTCATTTCTTATTGATAGAACTGCCAGGTGCTATACTGAACAGCAAACGACTTATTCTCTCTATCTGATCCCCAGGTACAGTCTGAATCCAAATATTGGCTCCAAACACTGCCACACTCGTTCAGGAGGGGGGAGAAATGTAATTTTGGATGGAATTGTTATTGCCAAAGCCAGTCCCACAAGCAGGACAATATCCTTACTAAAAGAGATGTTTTAGCTCATGTCAGAGTTTCCGTGTGCTCACACATTGTGACATAGCAGCAAAAGGTTTCATTTGCGCTCGGTTTGCTGTGTGCAGAGCATATGTTCTGGTGTACTAAAGACAAGTTGTTGAGCAAGGTAGAAGCTGGCCTTATCCCATCTGCCCTGTTCAGGGTCAGGTAGAAACATGTGGCAGGAGGGGAGAACATCTGCACCTTGCTGGGGATCAGCCCAGCATTCACAGGCAGAGAGAAGCATATGCTCAGCAAAGAGGGAAGTTGCAATGTGTGTCAGGGCTGGGAATATAACCTGAAGTAGGAGGCAGCAGCATCAAAAAAAGCTTTGAGATTAAGAAATTAAGTTTCCATTGTAATTCAACATGCCTAAGTGGTTCAATTAAGTAATATTGTATCTTTTTTTTTCCCTCCCACTGATAAGCACTGAGTAGTAGGTCTGAATAAAAAAGTCGGCAAAGACCCACCGCTTGTGTTACACGTATGGTCAGACTAAGTGATGGCAATGGTCCGCTTTCAGCTACTGAGTCTGCCACCATGGAGTTTTGCAGCTATCCAAGGTGAAAACTTGTCTAAAACCTCAATTTAAAACAAGAAGAACATAAAAAAGGAAATGGCATGGAAATATTTTGCTCTTTGCTTTTTCCACAATTGTTTTCCTATTTCTGTCTAATAACAGAAGGTATTAAGGAGTTGTGTGGCTTGATCTAACCTTGAAGTTACATTTTATTGAACAGGGCTAGAGAAAGAAACCTGCAGATTTCCTGCACAACCTAAATTATTTTCTGATTCTATAACTCATATTGTCCTCTCACCTTTCTTACTCTTTACTCTTTGCTTTCTTTACTCTTTCTTATCTACATTTCATAGAATGAAAAAAAACCCTAAAAGAAAAGCCATAGCTGACCGAAAATAAGAATATTTATCTTAAAGGCTGTACAGCGCTGTGCCACTTCAAACAATTGTGGTAATGCTTTTTCATTACTAGAATTCCAGTTAAAATCTGTTGCTGAAAGGAATCAAAGATGAAAGAAAATCTTGAAAGTCCGTGGGTTAATAATATATTTATTTTGATTCTGTGTTATTTTATTGATATAGATTCACCACACAATGAAGATGAGCATTCTCATATTGTCACTGCTAAGCATCCAGCAACACATCTGTGCTTTTGTACAATAATTAGAGAAGAAGAAGCCTGTGAGATTATCTGATCTATACTGTTTCAACTAATCGGCTAAAAGGTTTCATGTTATTCTGTAGCAAATATTATTTCCAGCATTTGGGAATTAAGATGCATAATATGTGTTATATCTCTTATATGCCAAAGAAGTTTCTTCTGCTGATTCATTTTTGTTACCTAGGTTGCCAAAGTCTCTCATTGATTGACAAATCTCTTGATTTTAATACATGCCAATAAAAAATATTCTATATAAAATGCTGAAGAAAGAGCTTTCATTTTCAGTATGTTCCAGCTTTTTCCTTTATTTCAAAAATTTTAATGTAACATGTGAAGAATAATAAATTAACACTTGCAATTGCACTATTTGCTTCATATGTTATGTCAGACTGTTTTTTCACTTTCTTTTTTTTGTATCCACTCCATCCTTGCCATAAAAACAAAATAAAACTTCTTGTTGGTTTTTTTTAAAAGTTGTTTTTGTTTGTTTGTTTTATTTTAACTCCTTCACCTAAGTTGTAAAAGTGTTTTTTTGTCCAGGGATTATCTCTCAACTCTCTTTAAATATTTCGTCCGCATCTGTATTCATTTTCCTCATTTTATATTATAACAAAATGTGCACTAGGATTACAATCAGCAGCAACAGTAGCATCATCCCTGTTCAGGGTGATATCCCTAAGGTTTCCATTCCAAACTAAATTTTGGGCTTTCTCTACCATTTTAAAAAAGGCTCTTTGTTCATCAAATGCGTTCTTTTGGAACATGACCAGGAGAAAACATTCACTGTTTTCTTTGAAAAACAGACACAAGTTACTTTTAAAAAGCTGATAGTACAAGGAAATGCTACAGCTGCTGTAATCCATTTTTTGCCACATCCTGCCTAAAAAGCAACTTGCTAGCTACACTTCAAGTGAAGCCTGTCTGAAAGATTATAGCAAGGTAAAACGTTTGAGATTTGAGATTAAATGGGTAACATTGAAATGAATATTAAAGACCAAGTTAGGAATGGTTGAAAAGCACCACTTTCATGAAGGTTGTTGTGATTCCAGTAATGACATTTACAAAATGGCTGAGATTAATAAAATTTACCAGACCTCCACCTAGACTCCCACTTTCCAAACTACCTACAAAACGCCCACATTTTACTGGAGAGCAATACCTTGGAATGATTCCACTTGTGTCTCTGGGTAGCAGCTTGGACTTCATAAATTGCACTTGTTTCAGCTGTTTTAGCTCTCTTGGTGAAGACCTTAGCTGATCCAGAGGAGCATGCCAATTTGCTAACCTAAGCATATGACATTAGAGCCCTGTAATGATGCCAAATTTGTCCTCCTACGAGAAACAATCTCTCCAGTTCATGCCAGGACTACCTGGACAGCCAGGTTTCATGGCCTTATATCTGAAAGAGTAGCAGAAGCAAAACATGGGTCTGGCTCCTTAAGCACTGCAGCCCACGCTTTGCCCCGGCTCAGGATGCAGGGCTCCCCATCCTATCTGTGCCATGCACTGTGGACTCCCATGTTGGTCCATTTCAGTGAACAATTTCTATCTTTTGGCATAAATAATCATAGAATCATAGAGTGGCCTGGGTTGGAAGGGACCTTTTTATCTAACCCCCCTGCAATGAGCTGGGAAATTTTCAACTTGATCAGGATGCTCAGAGCCCTGTCCAAACTGACCTTGAATTTTTCTAAGGATTGGACAGCTACCACCTCTCTGGGCAACATGTAATATGTTATGCTCTGCAGCTAGAACTGTAAATTTACCTTATAGTGTGGTAAACACTTTGTCACAGTAATTTCCTCTGATATCTATCATGAGTTAACCTTTTTCCATGAGCTATACAATGCCCCTAAAGGCATTTTATTAGTATAGAGGATCTCTATGTTTTTTTAAGAACATTCTTCAAATTGTTTTGTGCCATTAACAATATGCGAAATTGCAGCCTAGCCTTGTATGCCCTTTCTTCTTAATTCTGAGTACACAGCCAAGTAATCAAAATTCCCATCAAAAGTTATAGATGTAATTGCATGCATTGCTCTTTGTGCTGCTTTGATCAAACATCTGATCAGTGTCCTAGCTTTTGCATACTTTGATTATAATTTCTAGAAGTAAGTAATTGAAATGGAAACAACTAAAAAAGCCCAACCCTCAAACAAAGACAAAAATCAATATTAACCTCATTGACTGAATATTTTATATGTCTGAATATATATTAACTACTGCAAATGCTCATCACCTTTTGAAAAAATAACAGTATTATTCTCACTGTCATGGTGAAAATTATCTTTTTGAGGGCTGTTTAT
Organism: Pardalotus punctatus; assembly: GCA_013400915.1. Classification (NCBI taxonomy): domain Eukaryota; kingdom Metazoa; phylum Chordata; class Aves; order Passeriformes; family Pardalotidae; genus Pardalotus; species Pardalotus punctatus. The sequence continues at coordinate 350,899 of VZTX01005483.1, read as the reverse complement.
TCAGGTCGATATAAACCATGATGAAGCATCAATGAACTTTGGAACTTGACTAATGAATGAGACTACAATATTAAAGAATATCCTCTACATTTTCATTCTGCCTTTTTACATCAGGACTCCTGGTCAAATTAACATACAAGTGTATCTCCTAATGACTTAAAGCAGAAAGAAAAGGCAGTGCAAAAAGATAACACCGATTTTGCTAAATATGAAAGACTTTGAAGAAAATGTTTAAACTGTACTAAGACTTTTTCTTGATTTTCAAATCTAAAAAAGCAGTTGTAAATCGTTAGAGGTTTTTCCTAGTAGCAGTCGATTGTATGTTAGGTTAAGTGCAGTTCTTTATATTTTTATAGCTCAAGACAAAATCACTCTGAAAAAAGTAGAATTTACTTACTCTTATTCTGCATGATATAAGTTACTTAATGCTGGGTAAAGTAAGAAAACCAATTCAATGCAAGATATTTTAAAATTAAAAAAATCCTTTAAAATCTCCATTTACTCAACATCTGAGCAAATTGGTGTATGTGTGTGATACTGGTGTACAATGCTTTAGGACAATCAGTGATTATGAATGCAAGTAGAGAGAAAAAGTAACTAAATATATCCTAAATACCTAAACTAGCTACATACATACACACATGTATACACACGTACATAGATAATTCATAATGTGCTCTGAATTAGAGATTACTATTCAGGAAAAATATCACAAAATTATAATTAATATTTCTATAAATAATTCAGTAGCAGCCACAGAAACAGTCCAAGTAGTAGGAGTTAAAGGGGAAAGCACAGATGGCATAAAAAAAGAAACGGTTTCACTGTGTGACTGAGTCCACAGTGCAGTCCCATCTTGACTACAGGGTACTGCCATCTTCATTTCTCAACAATGGTAAGATGGAATTGGAAAGGGTTCAGAGGAAGGATACAAGGGGGACAAAGCCCTGGAAATCTGCCATGGAATGAGTGATAAACTTTACTGATCACAAGGTCTCTTCAGCCAGGGAAAGAGACAACTGAGACAAGAATATGAGAAATCCTTCAAATCTCAGACAGCACAGAAAACGCGACCAGAAAACAGTTGCTCTTTCTTTTTCATAATGTGGGAACTAAAAGCCATCAAATCAGCTTATCATTTGAAAAGGTGTAAAATGAAGAAGAGCAAGTATCAAAACTATGGAGTTTATTTCCTCAAAACAATTTAGATGTCAAAAATATATATTGCTTCGAAATGCAAACATACTGATCCATACGCAGTACAAAACTGTAAAGGGCAAGCTAAACTCAACCCAAAAGAACAATTTAATTATTAATTATAAAATATTAATCATAGATAGTCATAAATGACTACAAGTTATTGTATCTTTTGTAAAATTATCTTCTACACTTTGCTATGTATCTATTGCTGCTGGGGATGGTATCAAACAGGATGGACAACTATTCTTGCGGAAAGCATGGCTATGTGGTAGTAGGTCCATTTGAAACAGGAATTTTTAATAAATTGGAGACACTTACAGAGAGATTAGACAGTATTCACAGAAATATAAAGAAATAAATTTAAATAATTGTCTGATTGAATTATGAATTAATATTTTCAGAAATACTGAGATAAATATTTGCTAGCAATGCCCACACTCTTCAAGTCCATATTTTTTGAAAACTCTCCAAATTTTTCTTCAAATTTTAAAATTTAATGAAAAATAAATTTTCTACTGTTCCTGCTGGAACCAGGACTTAAAAATGACCATTTTATTAACAAATTGACTCATAATCATCTAGTTAGAAACACTACTTTATATCCACTAGGTCAAACTTAAGTAGAGAACTCAACCAGCATGTGAATATCAAGGGTCATCTGTTTAGTTTCTCTAAAATCTCACTGATTTTTAAGAAGTCTTGGGAAGCTGGAGGGGTTCTAGCTGACTGGAAGCTGTCAAACATCCCAATTTTCAAGAAGGGCAAGAAGGAGGACCCTGGAGACTAAAGACCTGTCAGTGTCACTTTACTACCTGGTAAAGTTATGGAGATTATTCTGGGAGGTATTTACAAACACCTGAAGGACAATGTAGTCACTGGTGACAGTGAGCACTGCTTCATGAGGGGAAAGTCCTGTTTGTCAAACCTGATTTCCTTTTATAACAAATTAAACCACTTAGCTGATCAAGGGAAGCTAATTGATGTCATCTTTTTGGATTTCAGTAAAGCTTTCAACTGTGATTCTGTGATTCTGCCCATTATTTCATGCAACAATAGAAGATTAAGTACTCTTGTGCAGGAATGAAATTTCAGAAGATAGGTAGATGGATCAGTTGATCATTCTGAGTGGTATAGACTATGAGGAATCAAAAATCCCCAAATCTATACTAAAAAGCTGTAGCCTTGTAGCCCAGTAAATAGTGGTTGTCATTGCTTGCAACATGCCACAGATTTTTGCAAATCCCTGAATGACATACATATATATTATTCATATCTAATTTAATCCTCAGCTTCATAGAAACTAATTTAAAGCACATTTTTCATTATTCATTGTAACTTTTTCATTGTTACTTTTTCCTTTCCTGTCAGAGATGTCCCATCATTTGCAAACAGATGATCTTGCAATAAATAACAGACCAAACTATTTTAAGTACTCATACTTTCATTATTCTCTTCAATATTTCTGCTATGTGTATCATCATCTATAATCACCTCTTCTGATTTGATACACCTTTATGAAGACCTTGAATTAGGAATTAACTTTTGGCATTTTGACAGCTTTTGTAGAAGTCAGTATTGTCTTGCCATTCTTTTGTGAACATATGTACATATGCGAGGTAGATTAAAAATTTTTTTATTGTTTGTTTCATTTACTTCTTGTTATTATTAAGAGACTAAAATTTGGCAGCAGAATGAGGAGCTCTTGCTTCTCTTTGTATGGTGTAATGAGAGAAATGAAACCCTGGTGAAAGGGTAAAATGTTTTAATACTTCTGAAACTAAGTACCCTGCACTCGTGCCAACATTTCCGGAGACCAGAAGGTGCATACAAGATTGGATAATGAAACCACTACAAAATAGTTCAAAATGGATTGAATCAATCTCAAACTCAACCAAAACAAACTGCCTGAGTTAAATGATTTTTACCAAATAATGGTCAAAAGGATTCTTGGAGAGTCCTTCAGACAGAGAGGACAAGTGTTAACATTAGGGTTCCGTGTTCGCTTATAAAAACTTCCTATGCCATTTGTCTGTGTGCGTGGAAGAAGGGGCTACAACTGGGGGAATCTGTTTGTTTTTCCATTTAAGTAGAATATTTTCTCAGAATCGTAAATTTGGAGAGCAGCAATAGAACTTGGCTTGGAAACTTCATGCTTGCTTGAATTTCTCTGGAAACACTTATGCTATGCTTCTGAAAGAAAACCACATACTTGGCCTACTGATAGACTTGGGCTAAGACTGAAAGCACCAGTGGAGTTGATTTTTGGTCCGTACAGTGGTGCCATTGCCCTCTCTTGCATTTCCTTGTGATGCTCTAATAAATCCCTTTCTCCCTATATCTGATGCTGCTTAAAAAGTGCAGAATGATGGTATTGTAGAAGGTGCTGAATTTTTAAAAATATTTTCACTATTTAGACCACTTAAAGGATAAGGAAAATATTCTCTATCTCCTGAAGAGTTATTTTGGGGAAAAAACTCCCAAACCAGCAGTCCCTTTCCTACCAATTGACACTACATTTTGAATTATTTTTAAGAGATAAAGCAGTAATATCTATGATGTCAGAAGCTGAAAAATTACATTATTCTTTCTGTAAATTGTGTATTGGAATTCTAAAAGGGCTCCACATGAATCTGACACCTAGTTAAGTTTAAGGAACTTAAATAGCACTTTCACAAGTGTTATTTATTCTGGCAGTCCTAAGATATTTTGGAGGGTGGTTGAAGATTTCCATCACAATAGCCAGAATATGTCTGAATTGTAAGATTAAACTCTTAGTTGGTTATCTCAGAGCATTATAATGATACTTATGAAAAATGATCTCACACAGAATGATTAGTGTGGCTGTCTACTATGCATCACTTGTTCTCTAGATGTGGCCTTAAAAATGTGCTTGTTATGCTCATTTAGACAAGATTTAAAGTTTCTTAATAGGATAGCGTCACCATTTTAGAGAAATCCTTTATGTTGTTAAAGATTCAGTCTTCATTAGTTGTACCAATTTTAGGAGAAAAAGATTATGAGGATGTATTATAAGCTTAAACAATGACTATAATTCAAATGCTTGGAAGACAAATGTTGATACACACTAGAGGAAAGTAATGTAATTGAAATATGTGTCTAATTCTTAGTCCTCATTCTAGCTAGTCTTCTTTTTACATGAATCACAAATTGCAATGCTACCCAAAGACACTTCTCAGAATGTAAAGTGACAAAAGGGAAATAAAAAATGTATGTCATTAACAGATAATAACTGCTGGACACTGAATTCCTGTGCTTTCTGAAAGAACCAGGCTTACACAGTGTCTCACCTGTTACTTATACAGAAAGATGAGATTGCCCTCCATTTCCACTACAAAATGTCCTTAAAGCTTTGCCTATGCTTTATATTAGAATTCTGGGATGCTCTTACTATCATGGTATTCTCCATTCAGAATTAAGGGGATGGCACCTGGAGGAGTGTTAAGCGTCAATAACTCTGAATGTACACTGTTTATATAGAAGTTTATTTTTATTTTTCTAAACAGTGTCTCATTAAAATTCTAACCACATTGAAATTTCAGCAATGAAAGCTGCATTCGACTTCTAAGCAAGCGAAAAGAGAGAATTCCCTAGCATAAGATGATATTTTAGGCTCCCATTTAAATAAAGCTACGCATGTTACATGTTTATCCCAGTGGCATTAAAGGGAAATTTTTTAAAGTTTGTTAGGTGAGCTGTAAGCAAATAACTCTTCAAGAAAATTGATACATACATGTATTTAGTCCAATATAAACAGAACAGAGCAGTTACTTTATTTTCCCAGAAATAATCTGTAGGATGAGCTGCTTGACTTCAGAGGTTTATAACTGCTTTACAGGTGACTGGCCACGCCACCCAGAACAATCCAACAGAGTTATGCAAGCAGTTTGCAATATGTGTAGTATGTGTGATAGTATAAGGATTTTGACATTAAGCATCATATGCCATTTAGAAATCATAAAGGAGTGAGAAGAAAACTCCGCATTTTTATTGTGTTTTCAGTGATATAAGGACAAAGCACTTCCTTCATATAGAGAGATAATCAAAGGCAGATTTTTGGAAAATGAAAATAAAAATCTGTGCAAAAATGGAAACAATGTTATGCATAAGCTATAAACTATTTCTTCAATGGATAAAACTTCAAAATAAAAATTGGCCAGCTTCTTTCTTTCCACCCATACTTATCTGTGTACATCAGTAATCTTTTGGTGTATTTGGGATTTAACAGCTCACTTGTACCAACAATCTTTCAAGCAATGCATATGAAGAAGCATTTAAACCCCTCCAGATTAATATAAAATTCTCTCTGTGTCTCATGCTTAGAACAAATATTTATTTTCAAACAAACTTACTACCTCTGGTACTACCAGAGGGCATGAATTCACATACTTTTTTATGCTGCTGGAAAACAGTAACGTAGATACAAGTGTAGTCAGAATAGAGGATTTTCTCTAGGTTCACTGCCAGTTTAAGTGGATTTTTATTTAAAGCTATCAAAACAATATGAAGCTTTTTAGATTTAAAGCCCTCAGTACTTGCAACCCGTTACTTAGCTTCCATGGCATGTCTAGTTTGATAAATGTGGACCTAACAGCTCCAGACAATGACATCAGCACTATGCCTTCCTCTGTTGTTCCTGGCTGGGCTTCAGTGAGAAGAACAGTAGTAAGCTTTTATTCCATACACAACTTAGTAAAGATCACTGAAGTTTTAGTCGGGTCAAAGCAAAGACCTTTTACTCTGGCCAGTCACATGAACTTAGTCCAGATGTAAGTCCTTAGAGAACATACACAGCAATTTGAAACACTATATTTGCACAATAATTAAAAACTTAGCTTTATGAAAATTCAGTTGTAGCCTGTTGTGCTATTTGACAGAGACTCTACATTGATGCTTAAGCACCCATTAAAATGTTTTTCTCATCACGCAGCCACTGGATTTGCAATTTTGTTATTTATAAGTGCTTGAAAACAATTGTCAACAGCTTCAGAAGTGCCTTCATGAGTCTAATGGAATTAACTTGTTTTATTTTCTCCAGGCCAAGTGCATGTTGGCTGAGTACACTCTCATATAATATTTCAATATTATTCTGAATTGCAAGCTGCCTTCTTTTGCCTCCTGTGTGCAATTTACCCAGAATAAGGAACAGGGATTTTTGATCTGGATACTGGATTTGATCATTCTGATGCCAATCACAGTGAGACTGAAATAACTTCCACAGCTTTCAACACCCAAGTTAGAGGTAATGCATGCTTCAAAGGACATTTTAAGAGTAATTCAGTGTGAATTTATATTCTACAAACTGGATCCTCTGGACAGGCCCCATTTCTCTCTAGCTTAGTTTACCATAATGACGTTCCCTCTTGTGGTCTCCTTTTGGTTACCCTGAGGAAAGAAAAGAGTCTTTTCTGTGTAAATTTACCAGGAAGCCTATCCCCTACATGGCAGCTTCAGAAAGTGTGTAACTCAAGCTCTGATGCCTTCCAAATTACTGAAGGATGGTGGAAATATATAATGTGCACAGACTCTCCACAAACCTCTCCATGAATCAGAATTAAAACCTGCCTGCCTCCTGACCCCAGTTATTTTAACTTTCCAACTGCTTTCAGGGATATTGTGGCTCCCTATCTTCTAGTACTTTTAACACTCTGGAGAAATAACTAGGTTGAGGCTGTGGGAGCTCCTTGAAGGGTGAAAATACCAATTTACAAAACAGTTAGGAGGAAGCAAGAACACAGACAAGGAAGTCAAGACCACAGCCTGGCTTGCTTACTCATGTTCCAAAAATCGAGCCTTAATAGAAAGGGATGAATTCATCAAAGTTGCTGCACTGTTTACAAGACGGTAAAATCTCAAACCACTTAGATCTGTGAAGGTTTGGTGTTCATAGTAGGCCCTCCGTGTTGTGCAATGAGCTCTTCACATAGGTTCTCACTCTGAGGTACAATGCAAAGCGTACAGCTTGCACTCATAGCACTCAAATATTGCTGTTGTAGTTATTTTCAACCTCAAAAAGGCAAATCTTCTGCCAAAAGTGATGGCGAGAACAAAAAGTACTGTTGTTACAAGCACTCATGAAAGGGCACAGCATGCTGTTGCCCGCAACATCCCTTGCAGATTTCTGTTTGGACCAGTGCTTTGCAAAGTATCACTTTTCCATAGTCTAAGTAAATCTGTTCACTTTGGCTTATGGAATAGCAGGAGAGGGTCGAGTTTTGCAGCCAGCATTGTAAATAGGTCATAACTAATGTTAGTTAAATTCTGCCTTCAGTTCATGTGGTATATTATTTTATTCACCACCAATTCTTACTATAGACTGCTGGGGCTGAACATAGAAAAGAGAGACAGTGTGGGAAATGTTTTTTTAATTTTTCATGAAAAAAAATTTCATAGACAAACTAGTATTTCAGCATACAGTTTATCCTCTGAATCTGTGTCTAGATTATTTTTAAAAGTCATCAGGGCAATTTAAATGAACAGGCCAAATCCTGATCTCAGCTGCATGAAAAAATAACTATAGAGGCACCTGCCCATGTTGTAGGCCTGATGTTTTACTACCAAAGAGCCAACTGCTGAAAACATAACAGATTGCTGATTTACTCTTAGATGAAAAAAATTCATATTTACAAGATATTGCACTGTTTCCTTATTCATCTCCATAATATCTGTATGTAGTAAAAATATAGAATTGAGGTTTCAGCATCTTGATAATATTGTCCCTTTGGGGGAATATTGTCCCATTTGGGGAAGAATGAGGGAAAGAAACTGAATAACACGCCATTTGTATCATAAGGTGCCTGTGGCAGAACTTGGAAATGCATTTACTGTATACCAATACACAGCATTAATGACAAAACTACCCCTTTTCCTCCAAATGTAGTCCAGTGTACAGGCCAATTAATGGTACACAGAAGCTAAAGAAATTTGTTAGGAGATCAGCTTCATGGCACAGCAAATCAGTGTGCTTTGTTAGGCACTAAGCTCTAAAATGATGATGACCGTTTACAGCCCGTGTGTTTTAATTAAATTTTTCCATTTAACACAGTTTCTTTACAGGGCCTGAGCCAGTCCCTACCTATAAATTTGGTGGTTCCGCCAGCCACCACTTCCTGCCGGTTGCAGGGAGCAGCCAGTGAAAGCCAGGCACTAAAGGTGTATAATGAATCCTAGGATTTGGAGAAAGTCCAGTCAGCCCCAGGATGAATGAGAACAATTGAACTTCTCATGGAGTGTCCAGGATTTAGAAAACCATTATGTTACCTCAGGGGTGGAAGGTAATAGAGAGGAATATTTCATGTTGAATTTTCTGGTTTATATTATTCAGGCATGGAAAGCACACATAGTCTTCTGGATCAACACATTCCTAAATAATTCACACATTTCTAATATTTCTGCTATGCACACTATCTGAAGAATGTAGATATGTTTGTCTTCTCAGAACTGATTTGGAAATCCTATAGAGAGGAACATTTAGTTAAACATAAATCAACTCTCAGGTTGGCTAAGAAGTATCCTAAAATGTACTAGTATGTGTTTTGATTAGGAATGAAGGAACATTCTATTACTATGTATATACAGAAAATTCAAAACATATGCTTTGTACACAGTATTTTGGGGCAAAGTTTCATCAGTAAAGCAAACTTATTCAATGCTTAGTGACTTTTTAAGGTGACTGACCAAAGGAAACCCATATGGTTTTCATGTATTGTATAAGACATTACCGAATATGGCAACCTTTTTTTTTTTTTTTTTTTTTGCTGGCAAATAAGAATCATTGGTTGGTTGAGTTACAGGATTAGGCTGCTTGTATAAAAGTTTTTACTCATGGACAGGACTAGATTTGGAAGTCGTTATTTTGTGAGCACCCATGGATCCATTGAGAAATCATGTAGGGTGGAAGGGACCAGGCTTCATAATATGATTGGTCATTCATATGATATAATCCCAAAATATTCCTGTCCATAGAAATCAACCTAAAGTATCAGAACAACTTTGGTTTTGAAGAGCATATACTGAATAGGCCACCTGAGATATACAGATTTTGGAACTCTGACTAGAACCTGAGAATCATTTTTAAGCTATCCATCTGGTTCCTTGCAATACAGAAGAAAGAAAAGAAAAATGCTTTTCCTAAGTAAGTGGGGATTGTTAAAAAGTCTTAAAAGTTTTTTTTAATTTTATAGAATTTTAGACATTTTAGCCAATTTTATAGAATCATTTTTACAGCTTAAACCTGTTTATATCTGTGACAACTTGGCAAAGCAGAGAATTTGAAAGGTCTGCTAGTCTCAGTTAAATGGGTAATAACTGGGCATAGTATACAAGTGAGAGACATCCTGGAGACACAGCTTAATAATTCAATTCTTCAGCTTCAGTGGAGGCTGTATTAGTCCAAAATGCTTGAGTTAAGAGAAATCAGAAATTTTTATGGCATTAATATTGCAACCATTTCCACTGAAATCATGGGGCGAGAAGTCTGGGTGAAGACTCTGATATCTAGCTCTGTGTCTGTCTGAAATTCTCATGTAAGAATTTGGGTTTTCATCTTTATTCACTCTATTGTTAATTGTCATTAGTCCAGGAAGGATGTTAAAATAAAAAGGGCAACGAATGTGCCTGACCTAATTTCAGACACTGATAGTAGGCTATCCCTAAATGATGCTACTTTTCACCTACCTACCAGTTATTAACAACTCTGTTAGAAATCACTTCCATGACTCAATCATCACATTCTCATTCACAGTAAATAAAGGCTTTGAACAAAACCCCTTTCTTTACACTGCCTTTAGTTAAGCAAGGTTTCAAACCCTTTTTTATCTTCTGAAGCAAATAAGAGGTGTAGACAATAGAGAACTGGCATGTGTGATAAAAATTTTTTATATGTTAAGCTTAATTACATTATCACATTGTACTATAGTAGCTATTTAAATAGTAAAAAAAATTTTTGAATCATATTTTTATAGATAATAGACTAGGGAAAAAGTTAGAACTGTGCTCTCTTACACAATTTTTGCTGTAATAAGGAAGTATTGCAAATTCATTCCTGAAGTCTTAAACTTCCAATAAAATTTTTATTTGATGGGAGTGAATTTTTTTTGTTGTTGTTTTATTGGAGAAGGTTAATTTTGATTTATGTTTCACAGCAACCTTATTCTGATTAGTTGTTTTAGAGGATAAATGTAAGGAGTTTGGTAGATGACTGAGCTTTATATTGTACATATTTAGCAATCCTGGCCCACAGGGATTCTTATTGCATCTGCTGCATTAAATTCAAATACAGTCACTAACACACTGAGAATATCATTCTGGCACATGCCAATTATCTGTCACACTCTTGCGGAACCTATTGGTAATCCAGCCTAAATACAGACCAGTGTATCAAAATTTAATATCACCCCCAATTATTTCTTTAGTCTTTGCTTTAAATAAGTTAGGGGAGCTACTCTTTAATATTAAACAGAACCTGAAGATCTTATTAGTATTTTTATTTAATACAAACAATATAAAATACCCAAGACACTCAGAAACAAGCCAGTCAATCAGGTCCTTCTAAATGTTTACTTGCTCTCAACATCCGATTTTCTGCCATATGCTTTAACATGAACAGAGGAGAAAGAGGAGCTCAGCTCTCACCATCTCACCTACACCCAGTAGTCAGCAGATTTTTCTCACCAGCAAGCAAAATACATAGTTTTAAAAATGAAAGAAATGACTAACAGGAAAACTGACGGAGCTGCTACCATGTAGGGGCGGCAGACTATTCTGTGTCACAAGACACATCTGCAGGTTATACTACACTATGAGCTGTCAAATTGTACAAATGTAGTCAAATCACAACAAAATTGCTCAAACGTAATTTTCAAATATTAACTTACATTGCAGGAATAGTTTATTTGCCCTACCAGTTTCTGTGCTGACTCTGAGTCTAAGCAGTGAGGAAGCAGTGAGGAACAGGTGTAATGCGTGGAGTACAGTGGGGCTAACCCAACCAACCCAAATTAACCAATGGGAGGTTCACATCTATGCTAGTTTTGGGCAGAATATGCAATTCATAAACTACCTGTGACATTCCCTATGAAAATTGACCACTACAGATAATTAAAGTCTTCTCCAGCAGGCCTTTTTCTGGTCCGATCCAAGAAAGAACAGTTCGTTCTGAATGTCCTGTAAGTTAGGAATCTCTGGTATTACAATTCATGGCTTTATTTGCATGCCTGTTTTTGCTGAGCTTTTCACTGGTAAGGTCTGCCTTCAGACCTTCCAAGTTCCTGAGCCTAATGTCAGAGCCTGTGGGAATGAAGCATTACTCTCAGCAGAGAAAATGAAGTCTTAGAATGGTAAGCCAACCGTAAAAACAGAAGCCCATGCAGCAAGATGCATCCAGTGGTGTTAAGGAAGCTGGACCAGGAAATAGACTGGGTTCTGTGGCAATACTGGATTGTGGTATAAGATGAATGTGATATGAAACAAGATATTGTAAGAATGTAAAGTTCATTAAGTTTAGGTGGAAAGTCAGCGGGAGTTTGCTTAACATGTTTGCTAGCACTGGGGCACATCTAAGTTACTTCTGTTTCTCTACAGTGAAAAGGAGCTCAACTTCCCTGTTTGGTGCCTTGACTCATAGGTCAAGAAAGCTAGAAATCACTTTGCCCATATTTTTTAAGAATGAGCTTCTTTAAGTTAGATGATTTGCCTCAGGAGAGAGCCCTGGGCTCTGTCTCAAGGGAATAACATGAGATCATGGTAATCAAGTAAGACTCACAGGGGGAAAGAATTCAAATATAAAAACGTAATTAACTTTTCCCGACATCTGGTTCTGGATGCCTCCTCAGTGAACATATGAGAAAACTCAATTGTTCAGTGGAGTCTTCTAATACAACCTGCTGTTTTAGAATTTAAATTCTTCTCCATGCATTGTTGCAATGTGATACTGATGTTGATGCTCTGAGGTGGTCAGTGCAGAAGATCTGGCAGTCCTTCAGCAATTCATAGTATATGATCCATATTTTGTATCCCATTACAGGCTTTTTCTCTCCATAAATCAATCAAGATGCTTATTAATTTTCTTGTTATGCATGGCTGCTCAAGAGAGTGTATTTATAACCATTTTTTTGACTTCAGAGATTTGGCAGCTACTACTTTAAGAGCTCATTTGATTATAAACTTTAAGGGTCTGATTGGTAGAAATGATTGCTTAAATCCCACAGAGAAGCTTTTATTGCAACTGAATGAGAGAAATGGTTTAATGCTTATGTTGAATGAAAGCTTAATAGGGATTCCTCTCTTGGAGAGAAAGATGGGCCTGGAACATTCAGGCCAAAGATTTTGGGGATCAATCACAATAAATTTTCCCAAATAGTTGACTACATTTATGGCTGTTCTTAATCAAAAAAACAGAAAAAGCTAAGTGCATTACTCCAATATCAACACTATTGCCAGCATATCTGTTTATGTAGAGGTTGGTATACATGTAAGTTTAAGCAGATGGATGTGATTCCCATTGAAGTGTATATACTGAGGTTGGAGTCATTTGTCTTAGCTTAGACATACAAATTTCCCTTTATGGACAGTGGAGAAAAATAGGCAGCTCAGTAAAGTGAGTCCTTCTAAGAGACACTTCTTAAGACAGGTCATATAAATATGTTTTTGTATTTTCGTTTTATCTTAGCTTGACTTGAAGGGTTAGGTGATACTAAAGCTTTCTCACACAAGTACACAATGGCAAATCAAACAACTGAACATGCTAAGAGGTGACCAGCTTTCCAACACACTACCAATTTGAATTTCTCCATTCAAGCTGAACATTCCAATCTGTCTGTTGGCATTTCACAGATCAAGTGAGGAGGAAATGTAGTCCAGGGAGCAGGAGCAGCCAGGAAATGTGGCAATTTCTGATATGTTATGAGGTCATGGGATCCATGCCAGGAGCCCAAGTGCGTCTAAGGTGTTTGTCACAGTGAGGCAAAAAGATATTTCTATATCCTGCTTTTTTTAAAGACATGGGATTTGCAAATATTTGGGGTCTGGTTGAAGGCCAGGGATGTAGAGGCATCAGAAGGACATTGAAGTAAGCTCCTACAGCTGCACAAACCAAAACAGTAAGAGGGAGATAAGCCAATATTTCAGATGACCTTTCCATCACTGGTTTTCCCAGAATGAGCCTGCAAATCTTGCGTTGTAAGACTGACCACATTTTCATGGCTCTGAATGTAAATAATATTAGAAAGGAGCAGCTCATAAAAATTTATTTGAAAGGACTCATTTCAGCACTAATCTTTTACTTGATCAGCTAACATGGACAAGATATTGTTTTCAGGGTTGTACTCTTGTACGCATTTCTGAAATAGAAAAAAGAAACTTAGCAACCAAATAGAACCTGAAAACAATGCTAATGGTTTAATTTGTTCTTTACCTCATTATGTCTGTAAGAAAACATTACTAAAATCTTTCCAGTGAAAGAAATGTAATTGAAGGGATGGAGAAGAGAGAAATGTTATTTTCCGGGGAGAAGAGAGATGCATCTTATTTGCAACTTATAGAACACAGCAGTGGATGGATCAGAGTGTTTTGCTATGCATTAGCCTTGAGGATTTTTTCCCCTACATTTTATCTGCCCCACAATTTATTCCCATACCTTTGTGTGTTCAGAGCCCAGAATGATGATCCTATCCAGGGATGCATAAAATGCAGTGTGGGCAGCAGGTTAAGGGAGGTGCTCTGCCCCTCTACTCTGATCCAGTAAGACATCACCTGGAATGCTGCACCCACCTCTGGAGCCTCCAACATAAGAAGGACATGAACCTGCTGGAGCAGGTCCACAGGAAGGTCATGAAGATGGCCTGAGGGATGGAGCACCTTTCCTGTGAAGACAGCAGAGAGAATTGGGACTGTTGAGCCTGGAGAAGAGAAGGCTCTGGGAAGATCTTATTGTGGCCTTTCATTACTTTAAAGGGGCATAAAAAAAAAGATGGGGACTGACTTTTTAATAAGGCCTATAGCAATAGGACAAGGGGTAGGGTTTTTAAACTAAAAGTGGACAAATTTAGACTAGACAGAAGGAAGAAATTTTTTATTATTAGGATATTGAAACACTGGAACACTTTGCCTAGGCAAGTGGTAGGTGCCCCATCCCTAGAAACATTCAAGGTAAAGTTGGACATGAATTTGAGCAACCTGATGTAGTTGAAGGTGGCCTTGTTCATTGGAGGCACGTTGGACTAGACAGCCTTTAAAGATACCTTCCAACACAGTCCATTCTATGATTGTGTGATTTTTTTTAATTTTTTTTTTGAGAGGGTGTTTTCTACTCTCTTTTAAGAGCCAAATATGAGAGATCTAAGATGGAGTAGGGAAATGGTTCCCTTGCTGGTAGTTGGGTTGCTTTGTCTTTTGCCAGTTCTTTCAGAAAAACCATTCTGCTGTATTGTGGTTATTTGCTTTCACTTTCATAACTACTGTGAGAGGGCTTAGTGCACAACAAGAAGACAGTGCAATTGTGAGATCCAAAGATAATTTTGTTGGATTTTTTAAGTGTTTAAGCATAAGCTGAACGGTATATTTCAGCTATCCACGTTTTCCACTACATTATTTCGAGTTTTGTAATCAGCTCAGCATGTCAGTAAGTCAAAAGAATCAGAATGTGAGATTCAGCAGTAGATCTAAAACCAAAATTTGAAGTAATAACTGAAAAACTGGAATGGAAATCTTTCTAGGCTAGTATTTTAATATCTTGTTAACGTGGCAAACCGTGCTGTAAAAAATATCAAGCAACAGTACTTTGTTATGATGGATTAAAACAGAATTTTCAAAATATTTTCTTAAGGCCCTACCTAAATAGTCCATCTTGACAATTAAAGCTTGTAATCTTTTCATATTTTGTATATTTCAAAATGTCTTTTAAAATTATTTGTGCCACTGAATAAAGTGTTTTCAATGGGTTTTCTGAATTGCGATATTGATATTCAATCAGAGAAGAACTTTAGGTAAAACTGATCAATTTCCTACTTTTTAACGGAATAGCAAATCTGTCATTAAACATCCCTCTGAGATATGTAAACCTATCTGTATGCCTTTTTCACACAGACAACTGTGGCAAGCACATCCAGGTTACCAAGGATTAATGCCAAGGACTGACAAAAAATTAAAAAATTTCTAAACTAGGCAGTTCTCAAGACACTGCATAATTTTAACCTAAATCAGAACATCTTAAGGTCACTATACTGCTTACAAATTCTAAATGGAAAGCAAAAATCAGATGGAAAATATTTTTCTTAGGGAGGTTTCATTCCAATTTTAAGGAAGACTTGCATGATCTGAAATTTCCAGTGGATGAGTTGCTGACATTGATAGAACAGCTGATGTAAATATTAATTTTATGCCAGAGTTCTGAGAACATTTGAGACCTATTATTTTGGAGACTTTTGTACATTTATGGTGAGATCAGATGGTGCTGAGAACATAAGCCTGCTCTTTTCTTGGCTATTTTTTAAAAAAGCATATATTTAAATCAACTTTAGAATTTCCACTGCTTTCAGTGGTAGAGGATGAGGCAGCTAGGGCAAAATAAATCACTTGCAATGAAAAAATAGTTGTTAAGGCCCAAAAAAGATCATAGGCAAATGGTCTATCATAGCAAGATTCCTTTATAGAAATCTGCCAAAAATAATACAGTGCATACATCTAAAATATAATTAAAAGATAATCTACTTGTAAATAACTGCGACTGAGCTAGAAGACTGGTAGAGTCCAGAAATGAATGATGTATAAATATCCTACCCCTTTCTTTAGTACTGAGAAATACTGGATGCGAAGATTAAGAAAATGACCATCTAATTCATGTTTTCCCAGTTATTAAGTGCTTGATCCCCACAAACAGACTGATGTGGACAAGAAAGTTAAGGTAAATCTTTCACTCCTCAGTGTCCAGAAGCCTCAGGCATTGGCAGTGTAGAACCAGCTGAGGGCTGAGGGTAACTCCTTTTGACTGCCTCTGTCTGCCAGCTGTTTGCTATCACTCCCTTCTGGAAGCTATCATTCCCATAGCAGGGTCAGTGGAAGGAATTGCCTCATTTGCTTCAGCCAGATACAGAGTCAACTACTTTATTTTACAAGGCTTTCAGAAGCAAGTTCAACTTAGGAAATTAGTTTTTCATTGACGTGGATGGGAATTGCTTGTAATGTCATCTCTGGGTTCATCTGCGAAGGGTCTTGCTTCCAGCAGAAATGTGATTTTAAAAACGGCTTAAGGTTAAGAGAATGGGCATAACAAAATGTAGCTTTTCCTGCAGTGACATTTGAGAATGTCTTCCTAGTGGCATCAGTCTCAGCAGGCATGTGAAAACCAGACTAAAATGGCAATTGAAAGAATCCTAAAAATCAGAGACTTTGTGGCATTTATAGCTAGCAGCCTTTCCAAATCTTATTTCTTTTGGCTTTATTCCCATTAGGAAAGGACAAATAATTTTCAGAATATGTGAACCAAAAAAGGCACATAATATAATAAAACCACTTCTCTACCTGAATAATATGCAATCAGGCATCAAATAGTGCAGTGCTTTCACTGAGTTTTTTTCTTCCATGATTAATTGTTTCTAGGAACATACCAGAACAATTATGAATTGCAACCCATTATTTAGGATTTATTAACCATTGCAAGTGTTTGTGGTATTGTGCTACCAATGTTCCTGATAATAAGTGTATGTACAGCATAAAAAATTCCTGATCTTTAGAATGATCATTCAAGAGAAGACTCATGTCTAGAGTATTAGTATTTGCATAAGGAGTAATAAAATTTTGTACCTACAAAGACTAAACAAGAGGAAAAAAAGCAAATGGGCTGCTAGCAAAAACCATTTGTGTGTAAGGATCATGAGGGTGATGGGGCTCACAGTTCCTCACTCACAGTTCCTCACATTTCCATGCTTTGACATGCCATTTTTTTATGCCTTTTGGAGTAGGTTTGGCCAGCATTGTTGCAACTGTTCGGCAGTAAAAACATCCCCAGTCTTGGGGGATTTTAAGTTTTGTTTCTCATTTCTGTTTTTAGAAGTCAAGTAATTTTTCCATTTTGCTGATCTGAAAAATAAGCATTATAATTTATAAATTTCAGACACTTTTTAACTTTTTTTAAAATGTACAGAATGTTGAAAACATGAACAATTTCTAGGCTGTATTCACTTTATTTCCAAAAAATCCCAGAATCCAAACCCCTCAATGATCAGGATCCTGCAGCTAAAAAGACATAAAAGTCTCACTGGTGTTTGCCTATAACCATGATGCCACCTGTAGATCAGCTGCTGTCTTTGGTACTTGAAACATGGTATATTTAAAGGTATAGGAGGGGAGTTCAGGTGTGCAGTCTCTAATAGAGATTTATATTTTTCCAGATGTTCCTTGAGGATAGCTGGAAAGTAGTGGTCTTAATCCACACAGTAATCTGCATGGCACCTGCACTAAGAACTGCTGTTATTGTATTTGCAAATTCATGATAGCATCTCTATTAAACAGGAAGATTTTCTCTTTAAGTGAAAGACTGGAAGCTTGTAAAATTACTGAATTTGTGATGTAATGAAATAATTTCTCCACACTTTATAAATGTAGCGACAAAAATATATCGTGTAATAGGAATTCAGTGCCCTCTTAAGTTTCGCTATCTTTAAAAGTTCAAATCAGTGGAAAATGTGAGTGACTTAGTGGAATTAGCATCAGAGTATGCCTAATTCATAATTACCTACTTTGTGCACAGCAACAATTTACAAGCCCTCTATTCACTGGCAGTTTGAAAAGAACTTTCAGATGGGATATTTGGTAAATTTCAATTACACTAGAAATGCCTTGGAGGGCCAGTTACATATTGTGGTATTGATGCAGACATCAAAGATTTAGTTGTTTAGACAAGGAAAACTAAGGCCATCTGACTATTCAGAGTATTTAGGAAGAGTTCTGTTTATTTCAACCTAGAATTTTGCCAAAAATAGATGTCCCAGTTACAAAAAACATTACCTGTTCTGATAATCCAAACTTCTACATTTATTGTGTCCAAAAATTGCAGTCTTAAAATCTTAATATCTTTTATTTTCTTTTTCTTTTTCTTTTCTTTTTCTTTTTCTTTTTCTTTTTCTTTTTCTTTTTCTTTTTCTTTTCCCTTTTCCCTTTCCTTTCCTTTCCTTTCCTTTCCTTTCCTTTCCTTTCCTTTCCTTTCCTTTCCTTTCCTTTCCTTTCCTTTCCTTTCCTTTCCTTTCCTTTCCTTTCCTTTCCTTTCCTTTCCTAATCCACACTACAGCATAGATAGAATAATATTGAAAAAAGTCCTGCACTGTCATTTTTGTTCTAGTTTACACAAACAGAAATTCCTGCATATCACTGGAATACATTGGAATACATAACAAGTTCAGGTGGTGTTAACTTTGGAAAATAAACAGGCTTTGATTTTTTTCTGGACTGTTTCATGATGATCTGAATAATCCATTTCCGTTTTCTAAACTACGTGGATGAGTTGCATTTGAATTTCAGAAGAGTCAGCAGACTGACTTGGGTTTGTCACTAAATAATCTGCTAAATCGATAAGCTGTTAAATCAATGAATTTTTGCAGAAATAAAAAGAAAAAAAAGAAAAAATGGAAGAACGCTCAGTAAAAATTAGTCAGTCAAATGTTAATTAATAATACATAAACATTGCATTAAAAATAGAGCACTTCCATTGCAAAGTTTTCTGGCAGAAAACCACATTTTGCCTTTATTAGCGGCCACATGCTTTCATCATCAATGTGGCTCAGTAAAGGGAAAGATGAATCATTAATGTTTGTATCGGGGCAGTCTGATTATAAATCCTTTAAAATCAAGGGAAATATAATCTGAACAGTGGAGTAATCAAACCTTAGTCTTTCACAGACATCTGTTCTGCCCTTGTGATTGCATCTTAGATACCTCTGTGTGCTTGCTTTTTTGAGGAAATTCTTCTTTTATAACTAATGTGAGCATGTGTGACTTCAGTTGCATCTTTATAAAAATACTAACAAAGAAGTATATAGGCCATATCCCATTGTAGGGTAAGGGCAGGGTGTTATGAATCTCGTGATCTGTGATATCCAAGCCATTTGGACTGTATAAAAACTGAGTGAATGTATTTATTGGTCCTTGGTAACCCATACATTTACCCATGTGTTCTTTTCTATGTAATGAAGGAGACCAAGAACTACAATTACCCACGTGTCACACAGATTTTCTTCTTCAGCTGGAAGAATGTCACTCCAGTTGATAAGTATATTTATTTTCACAGAAGTCACATCAAGAAGATACTTAACAATTTAAAATGTGCTGTTTCCATGAATATTGCTTTCAGAATAAATTTTTGTTAATGTCAGGGATTAAACATTGAAAAGAATATAGAGTAATCTGGTTCCCTATGTTCCAGGAACCTGCACTCCTCCATGATGTTTTCTTATCTTTGGCTGGTACAGTGGGAACTCCCCCTTCATAAATATAAAATTTCCCAGAAAAGGAGTGAGAAAGGGGGAGAAATACAGCCAAAATGAACTGATTTTATTTCATCTAAGTATATTCGGAAAATATTTTGTGGTATTTGCTTGGCCCTATTAAATCATCCAATACATTTTATTGACACTGAACATTGTCCATAAGATCATTATAGCTGTACTTTCAACAGAAATATTCTCAATTATTGTAGCTGAGGATCAAGATCAGGGAATTAGCATGCTAATTAGTATATTAGCAGATGGTCTCAGTAGCACTGCATTAGAGGTTTCTAACAAAATAAAAGGACATGTAGATAATAGTTGGTCTATATTATCCCTTTGTGTCTTTTACTCTCACTAGTGCTTGCCAATAGCCATGATGCCACCTGTAGATCCTGCTCTCTTTGGTATTTATTCATGTAACTGCCATGTCCTCATTTACCTATCATTCTATTCTGTTGTTTTGCTCTTTGCTTTTAAATTCACTATATCTTCATGCACTTTTTTTCTGAACTGTTTCCCTGTATATTCTTCATGTTCAGCAATGAAAACACCACAGATGAAAACACAAGGACAATGATTTCCTGCTTTTGATATGCACTCCACTGAGGAGTTTGCAACACTCCACCCCTTGGGTTTGCAACACTGACAAACATTTATTTTTTTTTTTTTTGGTAGACCAATGAACAGAGAAAAGCATCACTGGGAACTGCATAGCACCAACAAAATTTTTAGATGGATTAAAACCATGACAATTTGTCAAAAATAGTAAGTTAAAACTCACTCTTCCATTGGTGATATTTCTAACAAGTAATTTCAGCATTCTGCACTGTGGTTTCTTCACAAATTCAATGAACTAAAGACTTTGAAGAACTCTGTGGTCAATGTAGCTGGCAAATTAAATCTCCAGAAAGACTTCATACCAATTAAAAAAAAAAGTGAGATAACATTACCACTAAACATCTCAAACATCTCCAGGGATGGTGACTCCACCACTTCCATGGTCAGTTCTTTCCAATGCCCAACCACACTCTCAGTGAAGAAATTCTTCCTGATATCCAACCTGAACCTCCCCCAGCACAGCTTGAGTCAATTCCTCTCATTCTGTTAATTCTTACCTGGGAGAAGAGGCTGATTCACCTGGCTACAGCCTCCTTTCAGGGAGCTGTAGAGAGTGGTATGGTCACCCTTGAGGCTCCTTTTCTCCAGGCTAAACAACCCCAGCTCCCTCAGCCGCTCCTCACAGCACT
The DNA here is from genome assembly GCA_013400915.1 of Pardalotus punctatus. NCBI lineage: Eukaryota > Metazoa > Chordata > Aves > Passeriformes > Pardalotidae > Pardalotus > Pardalotus punctatus. Next base: position 329,958 of record VZTX01005483.1, on the reverse strand, counting down.
CGTGCTCCAGACCCCTCACCAACCTTGTTGCCCTTCTCTGGACTCACTCCAGCACTTCAATGTCCTCCCTGAAGTTCTTCAAAATGAAAAATGCACCCAGAACTGGACACAGGACTTGAGGTGTGGCCTCACCAGTGCTGAGTACAGAGGGACAATCACTGTCCTAAGTCACACTATTGCTGGCCACACTACTGCTGATCCAGGCCAGGATGCCATTGGCCACCTGAGCACACCTGGCTCATGTTCAGCTGCTGTCAATCAGTTCCCCCAGGTCCCTTTCTGCCTGGTCACTGTCCAGCTGCTCTACCCCCAGCCTGTAGCACTGCCTGGGGTTGTTGTGACCAAAGAGCAGGACTTGGCACTTGGCCTTGTTGAACCTCATACAACTGGCCTTGGCCCATGGATGCAGCCTGTCCAGATGCCTCTGCAGAGCCCTCCTACCATCCAGCAGATCAACACTCCCACTCAGCTGAGTGTCACCTGAGAAGTTACTGAGGGTGCACTCAAACCCCTCATTGAGATCATCAATATAGAAATTAAACAGGACTGGCCCCAATGCTGAGCCCTGGGAAGCCCCAATAGTGACCGGCTGCCAGCTGGATGCAGCACTGTTCACCACCACGAATTTTGTACCCATCTGTTCCTAAACTTACCTCAGGATCTGTAGATTTTAACATTAAGATGAAGAAAGATGGCCTCTGCTAGATTCATAAATTTTCAAGGCAATAAAACAGATGACAGAATTCTTCCTAATGTTTCTCTATTAAGACCATAAATTCTGATTGAACTAAAAGTGCAGTTTGCAGTTGATCTAATAACTCTGCCTTTATTTAAGCAGATTGTATAATAAAGAAACCCTTATATCCTGAAATACATCTCACAAGTCAAAGTCCCAGAGTGGCAAGGACTCAGTAAGGAACAGGAAAGTTAGGAAACCTAAGATGCAAAAGTATGGGTAAGATCTAAATGCAAAAGTATTACGTTAATGAAGCTATCAAATTCCGTCTTCTGAGATAGGAACAGAGTTGAATTCATCTGTTTATATTAACTGACCTAAAAAAATGTGATATTCTTCATGTCAGAAATCTCTAAGGCTCTGCACAATTTTATTATCTCACCCACTTCTGGTCAATCTATGTGTAATCTGTCTGATTTTCCTATTACACATACTGGAAACTTTTTAGAACTTAAGATAAACGTTAAGAATCTTGAGGAATTAATATAAGGTCACCGATAAAAAATAGGATGAAATTCCAGCTTTCAGCAGAATTCAATTTCACTGAAACTGCTTTGAGATTTTTTAAGTGTCTCATTATTCTGCTGTGTCATTTTTGTTTGGTTTTCCTCTTCTGAGCTTTGGCCAGGTCCTGAAGCAGAACAAGCTTTTGTGGAACATGGCTTATGTTTATGACGTATTTTATAAGGTGTAGTGAAGTGCATTATAATTATATAATTTGTCAAGTGAAAACTTTCGAGGCATGTTATTCTCAATTGTTATTTCAAGTTCTGCAATTTAGACCATATGTGACCTAATAGCAGGGATTTGCGCATAAATATCCACTTACTGTAGCCTATTTCTATTTAGTTTTGAGATGTGTTGAAATGTTAAAGAATGTCACCATGCCCTTCAGGAAAAACATAAATTGGGAGGCATTGTTTGCAAAGGAAGACTTACAGATTGGAAAAAAAAAAAAAGTAAAGGATATTCCACCTTTATTAAAGAATTTTCCAAAAGATGAGTCTTCCATGTCTATAGGAATAGCATTTAAAAGGTAGCGGAAAAGAGTCCTCTAGAAATACTGTTGAACAACAGCACAAAAACAGTGCCAGAAAATTATTTTGAGCCGCATGGGTTTGCATAACTAGAGACATGCTAAAGATACCAATACCCTGACCACAGATTAATATATTTTTGAAAGAGAGACCTTGCTCTCCAGTAAGACTTTTCTATTCTACTTCGGGGTTGGTCTGCTCTGTATTAAGCAGATCTCTAGAGTATACATAATGTGTTTGGGTCTTTTCAGCTGAATTTTGGATAGAAAACAAATACTCAGATTGGCTTGAGCATCTTCTTGGGTAGTAGCAATATCATGTTCCCTGAAAATCTTCTTGGATGACTCTTCACCTCTATGAACATTTAAATCTTTATTTTGTTTCCTTTCATCCTTTGGGATGAATATGTTTCCTATGAAAAATCTGAAGAATTAAAGATAAAACAAAATGGAAGTGCCACAGTTTTGCAATGAACCTGTGGTGGATTTTGCTGCTGGAGGGAGATTGCAATTAGATATGAGAAGCTGTGGCACTCAGAGGTCTCTCCTGACCTAAGTGTATGGTGGTGCACTAGTTTGTTTGGTCTTTGATTTTCTCAGAGCTCCTGAAATCTTGGGGGTTTCCAGGCAAGTCAATTTTGTTGTGGTTTTTCCTTCCTGAAGATGAGATGAAAATGGCTTCTTCAAGATTGCTACAAGGCTTGAAGAGAAACCAAATCATGAATATCATGTTCATGGATATGCAGCCTAATTCCTAGGATATTAAGGAAAAATATAATCTAACTGATAACATGACAGTATTAATTATAAAAATGTGACTCACAAATTAAGTAAATTCACAGAAGATAGTTAGGGGCTCTAAGTATCAGAAAGTCCAACGTGTAACACTGAATCAGATGGATAGGCTGTGCCAAAGAGTGGAATTCCAGAGGTTCTTCTGTACTCAGTATTTCGGCAGCTCTAGGCACCTTGCAGTTCACCGGGGATTTCTCTTTTTGAGGAGGATTTGTGAGATGGAGATGTCCAGTTTTTAAGCCTTCCCTAGTGTTCTTTGGTCTGAGTTTCTGAAGTGAAGTTGTAAAAAACGTTTTGAAGTGATCACAAGTATTAGTGATATAGATTATGCTATTAGTGTTGCTTCATCTCTCTCTTGAGATGCTATCCAAAATTAAAAAAAACTAATATGTAGGATAAGTAGGTCAAAAGATGAAGCAAGAATATTTCCATTATGTGTGTCTGAAACAACGGATTCAAGCAGGTTTTCTCAATAGGAGACACTTGTATTTATTTTATGTAATACTGTATCTTACAAATATTTTATAAAGTACAAGTTCTATAAATGCAGTAGGAACTGGAAAACAAGAAACACCATCTTTTCTTACAGTTCCATGTTTTTTTTTAATATATGTCAACACTTGGCTCAGAATATTTCTCATTGAGCTTTTTTTATGAGTAAATTTCCAGTAATAATTTCAGTCCTCCTTTGCATTTTCTTCACCTACTCTTTTTTATTCCTACCTTTCTCAAAACCACATGGAACAGGACAGGAGAGATTATATGCTACTCTAGTAATTTAGGTAACAGTCATTGTTAAACCAAGCTACAGCAATCATATTGGACTTACTCTGTTACTATTATTCAAATATATTTTATGTTGCTAGCACAACAACCAAAACCAGTCCTGTGTCTTAAAGCTGACAAGGAAGACCATGAAAGAATGCAGCTCATGGGTGTCTATGTAATGTCTTATGATTGTATGTATTTTATTCTTGCTTTATTTCTTGCTTTCCTGTAATTTGCCCCTGCATGGCTGGCACCAGGTGTGGTAGAATTACAGTGCAAAATAAAACTAGTAGTGGAGACTGAAGCAACATCTCTTCAGGTAAAAAAATTCTAATTAAATTGGTAGAATTCTCAGTGAGGAATTTACATTTTGTATCTTGATTTCTCAGTCAAGTTTTTTGAGGTAAAAGTAATTGCGTTGCATGACATGATACATGGAAGAGTTAATGCAGTAAACAACACAGCAAAATAAGCCTTTCCAAAAACTCTTAACAAAGTATTTTATTGGGCTATGGGTAGTAATAACTTTACTGTGGAAACAGCTGACTTAGCAGTTGCAAAGTACATTCACACATTCTTTTGCTTGAAATGAGCTAGGTGGCCAGAATGCTTTCTGTATGTTTCTCTGAAGCTTGCCCAGTGTCTGACCTCAACTTCATAAAACAGGCAAAAACAATAGTGAAAACAGGAATGAAACATGGGGTAATTGAATTAACAGATGGAGAGGGTCAGAACTTCTTCTGATATAGCATGAAGTATGGAAATAAAAAGGTAAATGCAAAATGGAAACAAAAGAGGACTGGAAAAAAAATGCTGCCCATTTAATGAAAGAATGAAGACTTTCTTTAAAAATATTGCACAGGACTTTTGAACAGATGACTGGCTTTTGCTCTCTGGAGATTATTCTAAAAAGGAATCTGATGAAATTTTAATTGGATGCATCATTTTCTAAAAATGCACAGGATTTTTTAGTTTCTAAACATTAAACAAAACTATCATCACAACCCATAATGCAATGAGCATCTATTTTAAAAATGCTAAGTTAAAATATTGAAGTGTTATTCTGGCTATTATTTTAAATTTTATAGGTCACTGAAATATTTTGTAATAAAATTATGATGGTTATATCTATTCAGTTAAATAAAGAGTGCCAGGAAACACTCACGGTTACTGAAACTGGATTGTCTATATAACTAAATTATGAGAAAGGTTCATGGCGCATTTTTGATCCACAATAGCTAGTTTACTTTCTGACAGCTCCTGGTGAGGCTCAGGGGCTAGAGAAACCCAGGATCATTCCAAACAGGTTGTTTGTGTCCAGCTGCATAATTTCTCATAGGCAGTCTTGGACACAGGCTATTGAACTCCGGCTGGCTTAATTGCCAAAAGAACAGTCCCAAGCATCTTTAATTTACTGCTATTGACATAGTAATTTTGTCTATCCAAAACTTATGTCTGTGAAATGAGTCCAAACCCAGCTGTTACCACAGGGTTGATAGAAAGCTGCACTTTCACAGATTTGCCTTCTTGCCTCCATTCAGGTCCCTTTTCTGCCCCTACTTACACCAGCCTTGGGATTTCACAGTTTTCCCACTTCAGGACTGAAGTTTAACTAAAAACTGTTTAAAATTGTTTATTTGTGACTAGCAGTCAGTACCACACAATGCTCCAACAATTTCCTTCTTGGAGAATGTTGTAAATGCTATTGCACCAGCAATCTCCTTTAAATAAAAAGCTTTGTTAAGAAATGGACAAAATGTTCAAACATAATATATCCTTACAAAACAACAGTCTACACATTTGTTGACAATCAGTCAGTTTTGCATGTTCAGACACAAACCGAATGAAAAAACCCACTTTGTCTCTTTGGAGTTGCAGTAGCAGCAGAGATGTTGGATGTCTCTTTTTAGCTAGCCCAGGAGCATTGGGACCCATTGTTGTTTCTGGTTTGCCCTCCTTGGAATCCTTCCTCCAGTCTGCAGATCCTTGCTCAAGAAAAACTGCCTTTTTCATAAACCTCAGGCTTCAAAGTTCCTTTACCATGAACCTTCTACAAGCAGGGGTAGGTGTTCAGCATCCTTTTACCTGTTACCTAGCCAGGACAGAATTACTTTAGCAGCCTTTGTGGGTTGTAATCATGAGCCTTTTGTCTATGGAAGAATGCTCCAAGACCTTCTCTCCCTGCTCCCAGCTAACTGTGGAGAAAACACATTTGGGTACGTTGATGGATATTTATAACCTAATATTCCTCTATTTCATGGCCATAAGGATGTGTGTTGTGTTCAGTCCAAATATCTTTGCAAGGATAACTTTTCAAAACAAAGAAAAATCCAAACATACTCAAATAACATCTGTAATGCTTCCCAAAAGTATTTTGTAAATGCTTCATAAAGGCAAAGATTGAAGAATTTTGTATTATTTTCAACACTCAGTTGCCCAAAGGAAGAGATGAAAACTCTATTATCCAGCATTTTTAAACTGGAATTAATAAAGTACTAAGAGATTAAGTGTAGAGAACAGCGTAACTTCAAGAGGAGGATGAAGTGCATGAGCTCCTCCATTTCAAATATCTACCATTTTTGATGTAAGTATCACCAGCACTGAGTTTTTAGTAGAATGTTAAAATATTATTTAAAAAGATTCATTATGACTTAGAGACTCCTGGAAAGACAGGGAATAAGATAGGAGTTTTGAAAAGCATATGATAAATAAAATTTTGTTTGGAGCAAAAAAGAAAATCAATATATCTTACAGAAAGTTTAAAGCTGCTTTTGGTGCCCTTAATTCATGTCTGCTAAGAACCATATTTCTTTCAAATTAGTGTTGAGGGTATAGGATAAGAAGGATGACGGAAAGATGATTTCTCACATGTTTTGTTGCTTATAATTAATTCTAGGCTAAAATTGGCTATTTTTGTGGTTTAGGTACAGGGTTTGTAATGATAAAAACCAAAACATGTACCTACTTGTATATCTAAAAGGAATTGGGCTTGTGGCAGAAACTACATATTGTGGTAGAAAGAAGTTAATTTACACTTCAAGATAGCAACTATGCCTAGGAAAAAAATATAAACTGAAAACTAAACAGAAATGCTGAAAGATCTGTAGCTATCAACAAGAAATACATTTATAAAACCCCCAAACACCTCACAAAAAAAATAGTTCTGGAAAGGTAATAATGCAGTAATGTAGGATACCTGGTAAACTATGAAGTCAGTGAAAGGGAAGCTGTATTATTACTTTTAAAAAGCTTGAAATAAAGGCTGTCTACTTAGACTAGAGGTTTTCAAACAGCACCTTGATTATATCATAGTTACAACTTCAGGCACTGAGGATGCTTTCATCTGAAAACAGGATAATGAGAGCAAAGTCCAGTAAGAAAAATCGTAATACCATCTGTCACTAGGTCCCTGAAATGCCTTAGCTTGTATAGTGATGACAGTGTTAACTCTAAATGTCAAAGATTATTTTAGCTAGGGTTCTTGCTGCTATTTCATTATCATATTTGTGTGAGTGAGTATGCCCAGCTGTTTCCTTGACAGAACCCTTGCAAAGCTGAAGTAAATGGGTGAGCCAGCTCAAGGGAGCAACACCTTACCAACTGTCCATCTTTATATATTTCTGTTTGTACATGTGAGTGTAGTTCCTCTAAGAAATTCTTCACAGAAAGGCTGATTGGGCATTGGAATGGGCTGCCCAGGGAGGTGGTAGAGTCACCATCCCTGGAGGTGCTTAAGGAAAGATGGATGTGGAACTCAGTGCCATGGTCTAGCTGACATGGTGGGTTTTGGTCACAGGTTGGACTTGATGGTCTCAAAGGTCATTTCCAACCTGGTTGATTCTGTGACTCTGTGATTCACCAAAACGTACACTTAGCATTGGAAAATGGAATTGAAGTATTAAACCTTGACTGGGAAAGACAATAAAGTCTGACACAGATTTCTGCCTAGCACTGCAAGATTAGGGGAGGGGGGCCAATACTTACAACAGCTGTTGAGGTTTTGATTAAATTAATCAAGAACAAATATGTCTGAAACAGTAGTGAGTGATGCCAGAAGAACTAGGACGTTGCTAGCAAAAAGCAGGGGTAGGTAAAGCCAAATAAACAAACACATCAAGAATGTACCTGGAGTCCTGAACTGCTGAGCTCACTTCCAAAAAATGACCATACCACAGTTCGTGTTTCTGATGGAACTGGTGACTGAAGACAAGTCAGGTCTCAGCGGCAGTATCTAATTTAAATGCTAGGCTCATTTTTAAAACTTCCTGCTGTCCTGCCCCTCTGAATCCTTTTCTAGATCAGGACCTTGTCATGAACATGTCATGATCCTCTCTGAGCCATCCATTTTCATTTCCTTAGCATAGAAACTGAGATTTGGGGGAGAGAGGGAGAAGAGCCTCCCATAAACCAGCACCTTAAGTGACCACAGAAGCAGGATGTAGTTAGAGCACACACCTGAACTCAGGTTTCCCAGATGGGAAACCTTTTTGGGAGTACAGATGCAGGCATCTTACATTATAACCAAAAGGACAAAGAGTCTGATCGTAGTCTGGACTACACCGAGTCATCTGTCCTGTTTGAGTCCAGAAAAAAGTCCATTGCAAATACCCATAATTTTGGAAGGATTTAAACCTAGCAACAGCAACAGGTTTTGCAAGCAGAATTGACTTTTTCCTAGAATCCATTGTTAGATTTAAAGGGAAATTCATAATGAAACTGAGGGTTCTTAACATAGGACACACCTGCAGCTTCAGACATAATTATTTGAAGTCCCCAGAAAAAGCCTCTATTAATGCATGTCATCCCAAGGAAAAGAGAGTGAAATTCTGTTAGTATGAACCTCCACTCACATATAACTTAGAAGATTGCCTTTCTTAGTATGTTTGGCTTTACTGCTTGTTTCAACAAATTAAAGAAAGGACTGACTTCATTACTATGGTTCTTTTAATTTGGCCACATTGGATGTGCAGCAATTCTGATGCAAACTGCTTAGGAAAGGCTACCAGCTTGTTAAAGCTGGCCATGCAATCCCATGGGTCAGACTGCAAATAAAATAATCACTGAAGCTGTGCTGTGTTAAGCCTGCATACTACTGTCAAATCAGGAAGCAAGGCCAGCACCAAATTCACAGCTTTTACTTCTGGGACCTTTTAGGACTGAAAAAGTCTTATTAGACTGTTTTTGCAATAAGAAGTCAGGAACTGATCTAACAAAATGTTTCAGTTTAGTTTTTATTTCTGACACTTGGTTGTTGGTCCTTAGAAATGAATACTCACATGTATAAAGGTAAGTATTTGCTGAAGAGTTTTGTTCAGGACTCTCTACCCATGCTGTCCATGATGAGTTTTAAGTTGGCCCTGGGACTACTTCTCTATGGAAGAGAAGCCAGGAACCAGGAGCCAGCATATGATACCCTGGAGAGGAGAGAACCTGGATCCTCCTTTTCACTGCTTCTATTGGACTCATTAATGTAATTGAGCAGAGACTCTATAATGTAGCTGCTGTTTTCTAAGATGCAGACTAGTCCTTAGTTGCTGTGTATTGCTGTGCTATATCCACATAAGCTGTGATTTAGCCTGTAGAGACCATCCTCTTGCCAAATGTACCCTACACATGTTTAATTGGAATATTCCAGACAAAACCCCAGAGAACTATCTTTTCAAACCATTTCTTATCATCTAGACAATTAATGTCTGGTTGTTGGGGTTTTGGTTTTGTGGTTTTGTTTTTTGTAATGTATTCAAAACTATGGTCTAAAACACTTCATTTAGACTAGATTTTGAATATGTCTATGGTGTGAGGCCTTGGTACCTTCAGTTCTGAATTGCACTTGTCTTTTTAAAGTTGGACTCTCACTACCCTTTGCTAAAGTAAATATCTCTTCCTTTCCTACAGGCTGAAACCAAGCTTAGATAACTCCAACTGGACAGACTTTTCCTTTCAAAATTCCTTCTGACTTTAGAAATATCTCTGGGCTTGGGCCTCTGGGACATACAACTGCATACAGACTATCAGCAGTTGTATGGGGACACATACCCCAACAGCCTGTGTGCTGCTGCTGCCATTGCCAGCCTTCCTCAGGAGCAGTTGCAGGCTCCCAGTACATGATATTTTGATCCTGCCTTCCTCTTGAGGGGGATGCTGCTCACCACTGACAGCTGCTGTATTCATGCCATGGTTATAGAAGATCAACAAACCTTATTGTCATAGACATTTTGTTTATTCCCTCTGCTGGGAAGGATATTTGAGATTGAATGAGAGGCAGGAAAAAAGAAATTGCCTGTTTACAAATCCAGCAGACAGAGAGATCATCCCAAGTGTCTTATCTTGCAATGGTAGGTGCTGGCAAAGCACCCGTCATTAAAGAATATTTGATGCAAAATATCACTTCATCTTCATGTGAATCCATGAAGTTTTTAGACAGCATTTGGACTTTATGGAATGGCATTTTAGTAAAATTGTTAATGTATTACAGAAGTGTCTTGGTCAGCTCAGTAGGAGAGTTGATGTATTATAATCTGTCAGTGTAAAAGGAAAAGCTTTAAATATATTTGCAAACATGTTTTAATTATGTGTCATGTCTTCCATCTTTTCCTTTTCAAGTTAGCTTGTGCCTGTTTGTGTTGGCAATCCAATTGTGTAAATCCCATTACATGGACTAAATTACTCCAACACTCTGAAGTTCAAACTGTTGATATGTCCAAAGAGAAAAATTCTGGCAGCAAAGAGTAAAATGTCTCCTCTTTTCCAAGGCGGAAACACACAGCACCTACATTGCCCAAGATTTTTTCCTTCATGCTCGTAATTCTTCCGTGTAAGAGTTGCAAGTGTTATCTCAGTACATTTCAGAGCAGGCTGTTGCACGTACCTTTTAGACCATTTCTCCATCAGGGCATCTTCCAGCCTCTCCATGGAAGCAACACCTTCCGTGACAAATGGGCTGGGAGCAGACTCTGCGTTCTTACATCAGTCTGGCTCTTGCACATCCACACATAAAGTGGTCCAAGTCTTCAGTGTCTGCCAGGCCTATTTACACATGAAATTGTACTGCTCATCTATCAGCTTCATCATACAACTGTGGATCCCTTGGGGTATGCCAAAACAAAATCCCTGCTGGAGTGAGACTGGGATACTCTCAGTGCCCATGGCAACACACTCAGGTCAGAAACTATATAAGAAGAGCTTCTTGTCTTTCCTTCTTTTTCTTTTAGCTTTTACTTACACATATGTTGGCATCCCCTGCTTCCGTTTTTCATCTGTCTGCTGCTTCTCACAGAATTATGACAAGGAGCAGGAGAAGGCATGACTCCCAGGAGTAGAGGACAGACAACCAGCAGTCTGGAGGAGAGGCAGGAATGTGGAAACGGAGCCTGGGAGATGACAGCAAGAGCCGCCTAATGCAGTAAGACATTTTGGGCATAGCAGTGCCCTGTTAGGGTGTTTAAACAGTACACAGAATTTATACCCAGTCTTGGCCTTTACATTTGTGTGCGTAGATTGGATCAGGAAACTTGTCTTAAAAGTAGAATCCCCTAGAAGTTTGAAAGGACTCAGACTTGGGTTTTGGAAAAGCCTAAATGGAAGATATAAATTGAGTTTTGATTTCCTGAATGCCTATACTCGGGGAAGTACTTGGATGCTGCAATATTTTTTCAGCTCAAATAAAATATATTATAATTGTGGAAGCTCCAGTCTCAGGCATATTTGGGTAGGGACTTCTCAATATAAACAAAGAGCCCTGTTCCATTTAAATATTGAAGATGGAACAAGAGCATTTATTATGTTATATTCTCTATTACACATTGTATTCATAATTTTTTGAAAACAATGGGAACATGAGAAAGTCCTTCAGGAAGGAATTTTTTGGATCATGGCTAAATGATGTGAGAAGATTTTAGGGATGCCAAGAGGCCCTTCTATTTTTGTTCATATGAATACTCAGTGGTAGACACATCCTCTGCCAAACTAAATGACCTTTCAGTAAACTAGGAAAACAGCATTAGCAAGGGAACAAAAGTCTTGCAGACACCTGAAATCTATGAAGATACACACAGAAAAGTCTTTATTTTATTTTTTAAAAACACACTCTTTGGCTAACAAATATCCACAAGGATCTCTGTGTGTAAAACATCTGAATAAGCTGAGTGGAAATGACTGTGAATTATTTATTTATGAAAATGTTTTTGCTGAACACTAAAATATGAGAGGGTTTTGTAGAAGTTTCTTTCTGCTTGAAAAAAGCACCACAAGGTGGAACATTCTAAAGAAGGTACCTAGCATGTCTATTAAAAAATAAATTGTCATTTAATAGAGGTCTGTTATGGAGCATGTAGTGGATATGACTGAAAAGTGCGACAGGGTCTAAGCAATAAGATGCAGAGGCACAATGTAATCTTTGGCATTCATAAATATGCAATCCATGATTGAAAGCATTTATATATTTTCATTTGTGACAAGCACTACAGGAAAAAGCATATATATATAAATGATTAATGGAGGCAGGAAAAAACAGAAATAGAGAAGAGCAAGAGCCACAACTTTGCAAAAAAAAAAAAAAGTGGAAGAAAATATCTAGTGTAATCTGGGGTTCCTATCAGTCACACTGACCCCTTCACAAATTTCTAAATTATGTCAGCCTTTAAAAATTGATTGCTTCACTTTCTAGGTAAGTCAGTGATATGCGAGTTCACTGAACACAATGCCTTTATAATAGCCATTAATTTTCATGGAAAAGAATACTCTATGTGCTCTGGAATGCACTGCATTCATTCTCCTCTAAAAACTCATCTTTTTTCCTAGTAATTGCCATCTGTTTCTAATTTCTGACATGCTGTATTGGTGGCAAAGTCTTTTGAGCTTCTGTACGCAATAGGAGCTACGACAGTTAATATATATTTTATATAGTAAGGCCATTTTTCTAAAAGCAATAAATAAAATTTAACTTGTAAAGTAGATTGTAATGTACTTCTGCTGATGCCAGTTGAAACAAAAGTAGGAACTGGAGACCATTTACAGGTCTTGCTGGGAGCAACCTGTACATTCTGCTTGGATGTATGTCAAAATTACAAAAAGTCCTTACAGAGACAACCTCCTTTGTTGTGAGAACAAAAGAAAAAAAAAATGCCTATATCAACACATTTTTCAGACATAGGCAATATTTTAAAGTAACTAGCATCCTTGATTAAAGGAGTCAAGTTATATATTGCTCCTGCAAGAAAAGTTTAGACACTTATTGAGAAAACTCCAAGATTTTGCACTTTGGTCTTTGAATCTACTTAGGCACTCTTGGAATCTCCACTTTAACATAAATCAGATTGTAAAAGAATCACACTGTAGCAGTTTTGGGGTAGAGGCTTCTTTCTTTTCTGGCTTTGATGTAACTCATTACAAAAATTGAAATTTCAGGATTATTTAGAAGGATGAAATAGCTTGACCAGCAGGTGGTTTCTGTCTCAGGTTCCTTGTCCCACCTAGTTTACTTGTCTTATTTGTTTTAACCCCAAATGGTAAAGAAATAATCTACCCTTATAGCCCATGTGCCATCAACTTAAAGGTAAGGACGTCTCTACTGACTGACATATCGAGTCAAGCTTTGCAGAAAACAACCCACCCCCCCAAAGAGCTGCTTACACGTCTGCAGATTCCATAACAAATTCTTACAGCTAAAGAAAACATTTCAAGCACATGAACACTGTTGTTTTGGTGTAGTAGGTGAAAGGATTTCTCCCTTGAAGACAGACAGACAATACTTCCAAAAAACCCAGCTAGTTCCTCTATTGAATGAACCAAGAACCTCTGTCCCTCTGTCATGTCAGGTAATTTTGGGGCCTGATTCAAAATATGCTGAAATAAATGGAAATAATTCACAATGGTAAATTTCCCAGTTGGCTCAGTTGAGCTTGTTTAATACAGGTTTCTCACAACATCTACAATCTGTTCTTCACACGCACACACATGAAAAGAAAAAAAAAAGGGAAAAATGAAAGGACAGGACAATGTCATAGCTTCAGTTGAAAAGATTTTACTTGTTTTTACAGATATATTCATTTTACACAGGCCTAGAATGCCACAGCTGCCCCATTACTATGTGCTGAGGGGCCTGACTGTGCCTCTGCCTCCAATGAAGAAAAGAGTTCCAGGGCCTTCTGCAGGATTTGCTCTGGCAGCACTTCCCAGTGATCAGGAACACTGAAATATTGCTCTTTGGATGAGGGCAACGAGTAGGATGGATAATATGCATGGGTTGGGAGATACTAGGCATTTGCCAGCACAGATATTTCACTTATTTGTCCCAGTTCAACAATGAGAATATTTTCTTAACCTGATGCCAAGATATCAGTTTATCTTGGGTTTCCTTTGAATTGGAATCTGTATAATATACCTTTGGAGAAATACAATTGTAGATAAAAGAGTTGTTTGTTTTGTCCTTTTAATTACTGACTACGAATATATCAAGAGATTAAATAATGTGGAAAGGGATGGGATATTTAAGTTAAAGAACAATGTTGGCACAAGAACTATTATGCATAATCCAGCCAGGAATTTGGTCTGGAAACCATAATAATTCAAATAATCAAAGCAATCCTGTTCTGTAATTACTTTTCTGGGGCTGTAGCAGGGACTAGAAATATAATCAGTTTTAAGATACATTTATGAACAGGATTAGATGAAGTGGTTTGGGTAGCAAGGGACGTGAATCAATGACGCCAGAAGTACTTTCCAGTGCTGGATCATATGATCATAAATTAAACTACTCTTGCTCTGCCTCTCTCCTTCAAGTAGCAGCATGGAGCAAGGAATTTTCATGTCTCTATAGCCACTTCTCTGTTATCCAATATGTTATGAGATTGAGTTATCCGGGATAATGGTAGTGGAACATGCTGGCCAGAGCAGATTAAGGCTGAATCTGGCAGAAACTTCTGTGTTGAATATCCTGTATCCATATTCCAAGTGAATAAATTCTGACAGACCAGAGCTGAGCCCTGGAGCTCCTGGCTGCTGGTGTTGGGCTCCTGAATACTCCAGGTTGCATGGAAACTTGATGTGGGCAAAACACTTAATGGTGTGAAACCACTACCCTCTGATGCACTGTCACATTCGGAAACACTGGGGAGCTTGGTACAGAGACCTAGGCAGCTCTGCAGGGCTGCCCTTCTTAGCTTTTGCTTAATGCCCCTCATTCTAGATCCTAATAATTCAATAACTACAACAGAGTTGTGCCTGTCTTTCCCTCTTCCAGCTCTCAACTTTTTGGCCTGAAACAGGGCTGGAACTGACCTGCCGTGTGCAGCTACCTGGCTGTAACAAACCCTCTCAAAACATAGTCTGTTGCAAAAAGGGATCACAGGCTTCAGTGTTGTCCTCCAGGGGCTTGGAAACCTCTGGGTCCTTTGCAGACTTTCCTTGTGTCCAGTGAATCCTGTTGAGATTAGATAGTTTCATGGTCTACAGACAATGATGTGATTCTTACAATTATGATTTATTGATGATGCAGGATACATGCTTTATGCACTATACTACACACAGTATTTTAAAGCTGATTTTAAAGGTGTTCAGCTCCTAGGGAACATCTAAAATTTGGTCCTGACCACTGACAGAGTCTTTCTTTCTCTGCTCCAAGTTGCATTTTATTTTTATCTTTTCCATTTAGAACACAGGATGGGTGGGTACAAATATGGGAGAAGTATCACCAACATGCATAAACATCCAATATTTTTCTTAATTTTCTCTCCCAGGGAAATGAAAATGAGAGTTCTTTTAAAGCTTTTTTGTGCCCTGATTTTTTTTATTAGTGATCAATAAATCAGTGTTTTCTCTATCTGTTTTTCAGTAACAGCTGAACTATTTTGTCTGGTATTTTATAAACTTATTCAGCTGAAGGAAGAAACCTGGCTCAGAAAATTTCACATATGTGGTTTACATTTGCAAAATTATAAATCTTTACCTATAAGAACATGAAATATACCAGAAAATCTGACAGTCCTCCCATTCCCTTTCTTCTCTAGCTTCTCCCTCAGTTTATTTCCAGTTATTGATCAAAACTTCAAGAGAATGTCCTCTCAGGAAACCGTTTTACTGTTTTTAAAGGTCTTCTCTATAAAACAGTAAGAAAACTTAAAAGTATTTCCCTGGAAAGAACACTTCCTTTCCACAGTCAGTTCCTCCTCATGGATGAAGGTGGCTGGAAGCCTTGAGAGCCCTGGCCCTAGGACCAGGAGAGAGTTACTGGAAGCCCAGGAATTCCCAGCCCTTCCACATGGCAGAATTGTTTGTGAAACCTGAATCCTGGAAATTCAGACTTCCTGAACATGATTTGACAGAAGAAATACTTTTAATGGCAGAAATCCTGGCTGGCCCTACTTTTACTGGCAATTCAAGCCACTGGTCTGAACAGTCCAGGCCAGCAGGTGACTGGAGATTATCTCTCCTGTCAAGACACACAAAGCTGGTTATTCTTGAGATTCAAACTGAAGAGTATTTCTCTGCATTTCTCTGCCTGGGAAAGCAGGTACTTAAAGATGTCTGACTAGAAATACTATGCAAAGGTGGACAGATGGACAGAGTCCTTCCTGGGCACCCTTTTCTGAAGACACAGTGCTAACTTCAGCAAATAGCCTCTTGGTCCTAGGTCACAGACCTAATTTCTCCCCGACTCTCAAGGAATTCAGCCTCAGAACTCCTAGTTCCCAGAGGAGTACCTCTTGGCTATACCCAGGAATGCAGCCTCCGGTGACTGACATGAAAGGAATACACGGCTGAGTGAGCAAGGATCGGCGTTGTCCTGTACATTGAATGGCTGGTACTCCCCAGTACTACTGTCCAGTGCGAGTCTCTGACCACTCCACAAATTTGATGCAGTTGCTTTCAGCTGGGGCAGGTCAGAAAGCCCTGACTGTGTCTCCAAGGTTGACTAATGCCTGATACAAACTAATGGTTGGTATTATTCCCACAGAGGCAAGCTTTAGAGAATCACAAAATCAATTAGGTTGGAAAAGACCTCTGAGATCATCAAGTCCAATCTGTAACCTGTGTAACCATACTAACATGTCAAATACACCATGACACTGTCAGATCCAGTCTTTCCTTAAACACATCCAGGGACAGTGATTCCCCATGTCCCTGGGCAGTCCAATCCAATGTCTAACCACCCTATCCTCTGAATATCTAATCACTCTAATCACCCAATGTCTAATCTTCCTTATGTCCAACTTAAACCTCCCTTGCCACATCTTCAGGCTATGCTGCTGCCTGCCTGGGAGAAGAGCTTCTTCTCAGGTAGATGTAGAGAGTGAGAAGGCCACACCTGAGCCTTCTTTTCTCCAGGCTAAACACCCCCAATTCCCTCAGAGGACTTGTACTCCAGACCCTTCACCAGCTCCATTGCCCCTCTCCAAACTTGGTTCAGCACCTCAATGTCCTTCCCGAAGTGAGGGGCCCAGGATCTGAGGATGGACACAGGATACAAGATTTGAGGTGTGGCCTTACCAGTGCTGAGCACAGAGGGATAATCTCTGCCTTGGTCCTGCTGACCACACTATTGGTGGTACAGGCCAGGATGCCATTGGCCTTCTTGGCCACCTGGGCACAGCTGGCTTGTGTTCAGCTGCTGTCAACCAGCACCCCCAGGTGCTTTCCTGCCAGGCAGTTTTCTAGCCGCTCTACCCCCAGCTTCTAATGCTGTAGGTAGTTCTTCTGACAAAAATGCAGGACGTAGCACTTGGTGTTGCTGAACCTTTAGCTGAATGGAGTCCCAAAAGCAGACTTCAGTGCTGCAATAGGAAAAGAGTTGCAAAAGAGACCTCCATTCTTTCATCTGGCTAGGGTTCTCACTTAGGTAAAAAATAGGCTAGTAAAGCTAAAATTCTCTAAACAAACCTGACAGGTTTTTGTACATTTCAAAAAAGGAGGAATTTTAACATGTGTGTCTAAGTAGCTTCATCTTTGGTAACTCATGAAAAATGATAGGTAGATGGTTACCAGTTGGTGCCAGAATCAACATTCTTTCTTTTCCTAGAAGTTGAAGGTTTAAAGATTTTCCCATCAGAAGGATTTATGCAAGGATTTATGGATCCTGAAAAAGTTGGCTTAACCTGTATTATTCCTCTGTCTTTTGGACATTTTATTTTTAACTAACTGTGGGGCTTTTTCAATAGAAAATAGTGAGCACTTCTCCATGAAGTCCATGAGACCATAATGTAAACCTGTTGGTTATCTTTTCCTTTGTTTAACACTTTTACACACTTGGTATAATACTTATCACTGGAAAAGTTGCTGAATGGCACAAACTGCATACAGTAGTAATAATACTTTGATCAGTACTGAAACCCAGTTGCACTAAATCCTACTTGTTAACTAAATGATTAGTAATAAGAAACTGTTATTCAAACCAGTTTCCTTTCTCTGGCAGCTGTTTCTACTTTCCCTTACCTGAACAACAATGACCAGCTCTTGGTATAAATGATATCTGAATAATGTTTTGATCTGTTTATTGGTAAAAGGATTAAGTTTCCTTATCTTTTCTGAAACATTTGAAAAAGAGATAAAATCTCTAAAAATCTTACAAATAGTGACAATAAGAAAATATGAGTTCATGAGGGGAGTGGTTTGTTATGCAAAGATTAACTGTGGTTAGAAGTTTATCACAATTAATATCAGTAATAGAAAAAGAGCAATTGCAGATAGAATAGGAAGACCACCTAATTTTGATGAAAAACCATCCAACTGGCATGTTGTCAAATCAGCTGACCCTGTTGTAATTCACCTGATTAAAAAGCTGACTGAAATAATTTCCAAGCTACTAACAACTGTTTTTGAGTGTACACTAGGGAATAATGAAGTTCAAGTGGCTGGAAAATAGCAAATATAGAGCCTATCTTCAGAAATGGGAAAAAGAAAGTGTCAGGGAATTGAAGAGGAATAATCTTGAGTTCCTGGAAAAATACTGGAACAATAATCAGCTAAACTACTTGTAAATGCTTGGAAGATAACAGGGAGGTAAGTAACGGCCAGCATGGATCTGTTGAGAATAAACCTCCCCCAACTAACTTCACTTCTTCTTATGGTGGAGTAGTAGGGTTTGCGGACAAAAGAGAGCCAAAAGATGCCAGACATCTATTGAATTTAGACAGAATTTTGACAGTTTCTCACATTACATTCTCATAAGTAATGCTAAGAAATTTGGTCTTAGCAAACAATATTAACAGTGCAAGACCAAAGAATAATGTGTGATTAAGAGTAATATTATTATTTTTATGGGTAGCACCAAGTTTGGATGACCCCCAATCACACTAAAAGGAGTAGCACAATCCTTACAAACTGGAAACATAGTCCAAAAACTAAGATGTAAGTGAATAAACTTACTCAGGCATACACAATAGCCTATGTAAATAATTTGATGAACAGATTGGGTGACAATTCTTCATGAACAGCCCAGAAGGTTATAATACATCACTAACTCTGCATGAACCAACAATTTCATGTAGCTGGGGAAAGAAGAAAATATCATTCTGAGATGTACAAACACAAATTTCATCTAGAAGGTATGTCTACTCAATATGATAAGACTACAGCAGGAGCCAATGCTATTATGTTTTCAAGGTCTTTATTAGAGCAATGTATAGAATATTTGGAAAAAGTACAAAGTGGAAGAATGATCAGAGGTCTTGAAAGTATGATCTACAGAAAAAAATATGCCTAAGGAATTTGGAATGTTTAGACTAGAGAAGGAGTGGCTGGAGTGGGTGATAACACTCTTTAAATATGTACAAGGTAATAAATAGAACAAAGTGTTCTGTCTTTAGCAGGCTGAGATTGTAGGCACTGCAGCTCAGTCCCAATTGGCAAAACACTGTCTGTGAGCAGAGTGAGGACTGGAACAGGCTGCCTGAGGACACTGTGGACTCTCTGACACTGGATACTTAGGAGACCAGCATTAGACCATCACCTGCCAAGAAGACTTTGGATATAGTCAGTTTTCTTGTGGAGAAAGATGTGGTGACTGTGAGGTTTCTTTCACTCTCTTTTCCATGGGCTATGATAAATATAAGCTAACAATAAAACACTGTATTTTTACCCTTTAAATTCAGTAGGTGGAAAATTTTTCTGGAACTGGAGATTTTCATGGTATCTTGCTGCTAGAGACCACATTTCAAGCAAGGAAAATGGGGCAGTTGAAAACATCCAAAATGTCTTCAGTGCCTGCTGTGTTACGCTGAGAAAGAAAACAAAGTGTTCTCAAACTATAGCACATAGTTTGGTTAGTTCATTTGGATGTGGTTTTCAACAACCACATACTTAGTGGAAGTTTCTTTTAAACTTCAGGGGATTTATAAACCATCATTGGTAAATGGACTTTCTTACTGAAAGAGATGGGGTCTAACTAAGTGAAGCCACAGGCTGTCACTTGGGTGACGAGAGCTCTAAATTCAGAGTGACAGGGGAAGGAGAGGATGATCAACAGTGAAGTGTGGAAGGGGTAGATTGTTAGGTAAGCAAGGGTTATGGTGTGATATGAAGCAATCCAGGGGGTTTCTGAAGTGTATTGGTTATGTGGATGATCAAGAAACCGGTATGGGTACATGGTGTACTGTTCTTGCAATCAAAGAAGATCTGCTTGGGAATGTGCAACTGGGGGCAGCTTCAGCTGCAGAAAGCATGAAACATTGGAGTTCAGGATACTGAGAGGAGGAAATAAGACAAAAAGCAGGGTCATGGTTCTGAGTTTCAGGAGAAAAAACTTTGACGTGTTCAGGTACATGCTGGGAAGAATCCTCTTGTTTGAAGAGAGGAGAGGTCCTGGTGAGCTGGTAGATATTCAAGAATTAGCTTCTTCAAGCTCAAGAAACTTCCATCCCCATGTAATGGAATTTAAGCAAAGACAGCAGGGGGCCTGCATAGCTGAGCAAGATGATCTTCATAAACTCAAGCACAAAAAGGGAGATGTGGAAGCAAGAGCAGGAAGGAATATGGAGGCACTTCAAGTGTGCAAAGAAAGAGTTAGAAAACCCAAAATCCGCCTGAAGTTTTAAATTTAGAACTTTGAAAAAAATACGTTTTGCATTAGATACAATCATTTAGCTCTGAAGAGATTTATTTTTAATCTCAAGGATTATGTCAACTAATTTGTAAGAAATGTGAAAAAATGTCAATATCTAAGAAGTATCACTTCAGAACAGGATGATATTGAGTTTTAAGTTCATATGTATAAATACATTCCCTTTGGAAATCTCTACAGAAATTTGTTATTCAGAAAACACCTTTCTTTTAATATATGGGTACAATTCTCACTCTATATCTCAGCTAGTACATGGTACTCATATTCAATAGAAAATATAGTTTATTTTCCTATGACCCATGAAATATTTCTTCTTTTTCTGTGTTCCAATCCATAGCACAGTAACTATTTTAGAGATTTCCTGGTATTAAATCAGCTTTAAGCAACACGTAGTAAGTTGATTTTTTTAAAGAATATTCTTTAAAAAGGTTCATGAAGACAAGAACCTATATTCTGTTTATAAAAATTATAGCAAAAACTCAGCTTACAAGTATAACAGAGAAATACAACAGAAGATGTAATTTAGAACTTACAGGCAGAACAACTGAGGCAGGAGTAGCATGTTATTTTGACAGGGAAGTGTTACTGACAACTGAAAGAAGTTTTATGGATGGATGTGCTACTAAACACCTCTAAATTGAGACTGAATGACTTTCTAGGACAGGTTGTAGATATGATGAAGCAATCTGAAGGTGCATAAATTAGGAAATTAATATGCTGAAGAGTTTTTATTTTATGCACATTTTCTTTTGAGCTCAATCTCAAGAATTAAACAGATTTTTTCCTGGTGAAAGGCATTCAACTGTTCCAACAAGATCACCCCAAATGCAGTGTGAACCCAAGGTCCTCCATCATGTGTGTGGTACAGAACTAAGACCACTATCTTTTCACTACCAGAAAAGATTGTTGGCATAAGGCCCAGAAACCATAACAGAGCACAGTAAACTAAAAACTTTTCATTTTCTCTTTGTGTTCTAGAAGCACCCAGTAACTATAATTTATTTGGTCCTGGAGCAAATCCAACATAGCTGGATTTACTATATGCTGGGTTCTCTGATAACCTTCAGGAAGAGATTTCCTAAAGGAAGCATATATGAAAGCAATTGATAAGGAAACTGCCTGAGATGCAATGTAATAACATCATAAATTGCAGACACCAGGAAGACTTGCTGTGTATTCAGAATATTTAAGAATTATGCCACTTAACCTTGGTATCAAAATCTGAACTTAAATCTTGACCTGATATTCAAAATCTTGTCCCTATGCAGAAAGATCTGCATCAATATTGTTTGTTTTCTTGCAGTTTCTACTGTGTTCAGTATTAAAACCAGATCCTCATCTGCTGAAACTGCTTTAAAATTAATCACACACCTCATTAAACTACAAATGAGAATCTAGCCAATAACATTTAAGCAAAATAAGAGTTATCACATTTTTCAGGCACACATGCCTGAGAGTACATAAAGTCCCTTTCCTCCCTTTTCTAAAAATATTTTAAAGACGAAAATAGTATTAAAATATCTTTTACAGTTCTTCCTCAATAAACTAGCACTATTTGTCATTATGTGCCACTGAAATGATAGTTTGATGGGTGATCTTCGGCATGACTGGCATCATATTTAATTTTAAGGCACTAGATAATCATGCTTGTCCTCACCAGTACGATTTTCATGCAGATGGACTGGTAGGATTTCTGGGGACATTCACTATATTGATATGCTGAACCACTCTGCTGCTTTCCCAGTGAAGAGTAGGGGAGTTGCTCTGTTCTGGAAGTTCTGGGGAAATGTTTGAGACGTAGCATTTTCTTGTTTTAATGCATTCACATTAAAACAGGAAAGTCTCACCAGAACAACAGCACTCTGCTTGGACATTTAGCCTGATCTGAAGGGTCATTTGATTGAGAGGTGTGTTTGTACAGCAAAAGCAAATCTGAGGAGCAGCACTAGAGAGAGTGCACAGGCTACTTCTGCCACGAAGGCATAGCCAGGGGAATAGAAGCCTGTAAAATGGTTGCAGACAGACTTTTATTTTTATGTTGAAACTCTAGACAAACTGCATTTCAGCCTAGAAAACACATCATGCTACTGTTTAAGCTGTCTCGGATCTCTTTGGGCTACCATAGCCACCTCATTTAGAAGTAGTATAGCCAGGAGGTTTCTTTCTACCTTTGCCTACCATGGGGATGTCACTTCAAAACCAAGTTGTTAGTGAGGCCAAGACAACGTCTGTGACGATAGTTCTCTTTCTTTAATCTTTGAACATGAACTACTAATATATAGCTGGCTAGATGGACACACATGGTACAAGTGGAAAAAAAAAAAAAAGCAGTTTCAACAGTCTGAAATAACTATATAGTTATCTAGGAAATGAGAAGGTAAACTCCAGCCAGTAAGAAGTAATTTACCTTAATTCATTAACCACTGCATAACTAGTGCATGCATAATCACTGTGGTTGCTTTTCTTTGTCTTCTAGATACAGAAATCCACAAAATCAGTGAAACGCTTAAGAATGTGTCCATTTGCATAACTCCTGGCTGCCTAAGCCTAAAGGACAACCTTGTACCCAGCCCATGAGGATTAGAGCAAGAAGGCCAGCAAAGGAAATGCTTGGCAATTATTTCAAACTGACAACATTTTGGGAAATAGCATGTCTGGATAAGTCGGTTATTTTCAAGGAGGAATTCACGTATGACAATTTTGTTGCTGACCTGCTGTGTAGTTTTCAGGAGGTCCTTTCAGTTCTCTATGATATATTTGCACCATCTGTACATGGGGATTAAAATGTCTCTCCAGAGTGCTTTAAGATTGATGAGAGCTGTAAAGATGGCTTTCACAGTGCTTACCCACAAAAGATACATTTCAGGCAAAGAAAGATGCCTCAAGCCTCTAGTGATTCCATGCTAATCAAGGATCTATTCCAGGCACAACTTGTTCCATGCATTCATAAAAAAAATTCAGTCTACCAGACAGCTGAATGTATCAACCCTTGGCAA
Source organism: Pardalotus punctatus (assembly GCA_013400915.1). NCBI lineage: Eukaryota > Metazoa > Chordata > Aves > Passeriformes > Pardalotidae > Pardalotus > Pardalotus punctatus. The sequence goes on along the minus strand of VZTX01005483.1, from coordinate 306,574 downwards.
ATAGGCATCTTTTTTTCCCCTTATAGTGTCATTGCTTAAGATTTATTTGATAATATAAAGCTATACTATTATAAAAATATCCTAGCAATTCGTCTCAACAAGACTGTCAGCTAGGGCTAAGATGACTGTTTGTAGCACCACCTTCATTTCAAAGTATGGTTTGAACATCATCATTGAAATACAGATGCACATAACTTAGCAGGTGAATAGGTTTTAATAACATCTGGTACATACCATGAGTTTTCAAAACTTACTAGGCAGAAACTTAGTTGGTATCAACTTGCAAAGACAGTATTTCACAGTCAAGAAATACCTTGATATTGTTTAAAAGTGTTCCTTTAACAGAAAGAAACTTTAAGAATAACAGAAAAAAATATTTGTTAATGCCACAAAGTTGGCTCAAAAACAGTAAGGTACTTAAATGTGGTACTGAGGGCCAGCCACAGATTTATTCTAAGCACTAAGAGAAACTGTCATCCATTAATGTCAGCCAGTGCACTCAGACTGGATCACTGGACAGGAGAGCAGCTGCAGAGTTTTCCTGTTTATGCACAGCTGCATCCAACCTTTCTGGATAACTACTCTGATTTATAAAGGGTAGATCTTTCCTATTAATGTTAGGTTGTGTTATTTCAGTCAGTTTTCTTTTCCAGTTCTACCAATGTACTAGTGCAGAAGTGACACAATGCACTTAAAATGCCAGTAGTAACTGGGTAACTGAGCAGGTTTTGCTTTAAACTAATAAAAACATAAAGCATTTAAGATGTCCCTGGTCAAGTGAATACAGGGTATTATTCTAAAACAATAATTTATTATAAGAGAAGACTAAAGTCAATGCCCTAGCAAGCCCCATCCTATTCAAGGTTATGAGACAAGAATCTAGGCCAAAAATTTTACCAAATAGATAAAATGAATGTTCTGAAAATTCTCAAAATGTTTCTCAAACCAAGCATTTCACATACTCTTGTTTCATCATTAATTCCAAACAAAATGAATAGTAATGACTTTTAAGTCTCTCCAGTTACTGTTTGTGCATGAAACCCTGGTCCATTTCTCTGTGATTTCAATTGGGGTGAGGTTTCACTCCATATTCTTCACATACTGTAACTAAATCCAAGGTATGTCACAGAGCTGTCGCTTAAAAAAAGAAAAAAAAAAAAAGACTTCTCTACTTTTTTACATTAATGTGTTTCTATTTTTTTTAAATTTTTCCATGTTAAATTCAATATTTCTGTCCATATTTTCTGAAGTACACATAAAACTGATTAACAGAAAGAGCAGTTGTTTAAAAAAATCTAATTCTAATTGAAAGATACCACTTCATATTATTTGGCTGACATTTAAGCAGAAAATAGTGAGGTTTCTGTAATGGGGAAAGATTGTCAAATGTGTGCTTTGTAGACCTACCACTAAAGATTATTTTACTAATCATATAATGACCAGACAATAATACTACATTTGGACACAATGTTTGCCAGTGCCCAGTTTCTTGGTCTCTCACATAGGACTTCCAGACCTTAGAAAGCCATGAAAAGCTTGAGAGGAGTTAGAACAAGATGAAGAAAACTCATACTGAATGCATTTTCCGGTTACACAGGGCCATTTGCAGGACACTGGTGTGGAGCAATAAAGATCTTAACAGAAAGAGGTGATAGATCTAAATACTCTAATGCAAGTAGCATACAGAGACACCAACTTGAGTGTCAGAAGTTAAATTGTGTTAGGTGACACTGAAAAAACCAAACAAAAAAACCCTGAGCCCAGCACTCCACCAGCTCAGCCTGGCTGATCTGTCCTAGACCTGACATATCACTGTCTGTTTACAGACAGCAGAACCACAGTTTGAGACTCGACAACACCTTTGGAGACACCTAGTTCAATCTGGGGTCAGCTACAGCATCTTGCAGAGTGTTATATCCAAGTGGGTTTTAAATATTTCCAAGGATGGAGACTCCACAACCTCTGCAGGTAGCCTGTTCCACCTCTCAGACAGCTTCATATTAAAAAGAAAAAGCATTTTGTATGCCTAAATGGAATTTCCTTTATTTCAGTTAGCTCCCAATGCCTTTTGTCCTGTCATTGGACATCCCTGAGAAGATCCTGACTCCATCTTCTTTACTGCTCTCCAATATCACATTCAGAAGCTCCACCTGAGCTTTCTCTTCTCCAGGCAGAACCACAGCTTTCTCCTCCTCTCCTTGTATGACACATTTCTGCATAGCAGTGCCCTGTACTCCATAATATAGCTGTGCCCTAAAGGAGATTTGTTTAAATTGCATCTTACGAGAATCTTAATTTTGCAGCCACTTACGCCCTGATTGCTAGGATCCATGAACAAGAGTATTATAAATCCATTTTCTTAAAATATCAGGAGAATATTATGTGAAGAGGAAATGCAAGTTCAGGGCTCTCGTATCTTACAGACCAATATCAGGGGCTGCAGTGGAAGTTAGTGATTTCCTGAGAAATGTATGCCTGGAGCTGAGGATGTTTCATCCTGTGCACATCTGTAGACTCCTTAGTCCCATATGTAAGTAAGACTTTTTTTCCTTAACTGATGTCCTAAAAACTCCTTTTCTCTCCATCTTCTTTCATTCTCTGGATTATGGGCTCTTTCTTCAAGCCATGTCTGGCTGTATCTTCTGGATAGAGTTCAGAGACTGGGAAATGAACCAGCTATGCTGGTTGGTTAAGTCTTTATTGTTCTCTCTTTTGGTTTCAAGTCCATGTTACAGAGGCCTCGAAATGCATTATAAACATATGTACTGTATGTGAATGAATGAGGCTGGGCAGGCAGTTATCCAGCAATGACTGTGCCTAAATGCTATTCTGACCCTAACCACTTCACTGCAATGCTGTAACAGAGCTGTATCCTGTTGGCAAAGTGCCACAACTTAAAAAAAAAGAGTGTGGTTTCAACTCTTTGGGGGTTTACAGTTCCTACCAGCCTTTAGTCGCTAGATGTCAGGGCTTTCTCTGGCAGTAGCCATCCTAACCAAAATATTGTACTTCTGTAGTTCAGTATACTGCAGGCATTTCTTATCAGCCCTGGTCTCCAAATGAATGCATAGGGTATGTTAATAAACATTACCAATGTAAAGCTAAAGTAATGATTTTTGCATATGTGAAAAAAGGTGGGAGTTTTCACAAAAAAAGGCACCAAAGAGTGCTTAATGAACTGACTAAAGAAAATAATTGATAATATTGATCTCTTTGCAGCAGCATGCTGCAGTAATCATAGTGGCTCCAGTACTTATCTGAAGAGCACAGTGTGCACTCTGAGCCAAACATCCAGAACCTGACTGTGTTACAAGACCTGCACTCTGTAGCACTGAACTCCCTCAACATTTAGAAAGACAACAGCTGCCTTGTGGGGAGAGTATTCTGATGAAATGAGTAAAGCTAGAAAGAAAGAGAGCAAGGACCCATCTCCAGCCATAAGAGCAACAGCCCAACCTGTCGCCTGTGCCCAAATCACAGCCTTTCCCTCTCCTGAACCAGGGAGTCTGCACTCTAAACACCCTGGGAATGGAGCCTGGCAGGGGAGACACCTCTGGCTGGCAGTGGTCTGAGAGAAGGACGGTGACAATGAGCAGGCATCATTCAGGGTGTTACGCTGTAGGGCTCACCATGTTCTGGGATGTGAGCCTGTGCCCTGAGTTTACCTAATTAGCTACTGACAGGGGCTGTGAGATGTCTGGCATAACAGCCTGGCCATGACAGCCTGGTGGCCGCTGTGAGGGATGTGTCATGTTGGCCTTGCCAGTTTCAGGCTGCCCTTCAGAGACAGGTGTGCCCACTGGATGCTAACTCACAGCCCACCTGGTGAATGCAGGAGAGACTGGAAATGCCTCTCAAATCATCAGTCATGGAACTGGGTTTCCTCCTGGTTTCTGCACTGATAACATGTGTTTATGCCTCATCCTGGCTCAAGTGTGCACACAGTCCATTCCATGGTGCCTCAGGCACTGTGCCATCCCTCAGTAATCCTGCTTTCTTCTGTCTGCTCTCACTGAGCAAGGTTTAGCTGTTCTTTGAAAAATATGTATTCCATCTGTTAAGGTCAGTGAGCTCCCTCTGTCTGTATGTCAGTAACCTTTAATCCTATTTTGGAATGTTAATCCTTCTGTCACTTAATTGTGGGTATCATTTTATTACAGTTTGCTGTTGGATTTCTTTTTTAATCAGTCACAACCTACATATATATATTACTCCCTAACAGATTTTAATTGCTCAAATTACTATTAAATTTTATAGCAGTACTATAGTTTGAGTTCCATAGCTATCCAGGCTTACAATCCCTTTTGCAAAACACATTATTAAGATCCAGTTACTCCAGCATGATTTGTACATTTGTTGAGAAGAGAGAATAACCCCAAATTAATTTCATGCAGGCTGCTAAGCAAGTGACAAAATCCTGCATGAAGCAAATTCCTTGACTGAGGTGTGGAAGCTTTCAAAGGCTGGTGCCAGTCCCAGAAGTCATTTGCAGTCTAAATACTTCTAGTTTAATATTCTTGCATATTTTTTTACATATACACACATATACACATATCTCTATCTATATGGATACAAGCTGTATATATCCTTAACATTATATATGTTCTTCTTCTATTATTTGTTCTTACATTGAATTATTTAAAAACTGACTCTTTTCCTGACATAATAAGATATAAATACAATAGTCAAAGAAGGGATGAATAGTACTATAGAAAGGAGTATTTTGGATTGTAAAAACACAATCCAGAAACTTTCTAATAGGCAGATATGTTTTAAAAAGGCCTCTGAAATTCGGGACTGGAAAGGCAGCCATCAGGCCTTATGGGACTGTCATCACTGTGCATAGGTTTCCCTTCCCTCTCTAGCACATGTGGTCCTAATTGCTGTGTTGGCGAGAGCATGGAGCTGGATTCTTCATGAACTGGCTATAACATTGGCAGACATTTACTCATCCACTGCTAACAGTTTTTAATGGAAAATCTGTATCCATTCATGCTAGAAAAATGCTTATGTTAAAACAGAGGAAAACTAAACAGAGAAAACCAGATATCAGTAGCTTTTCTAGCTGCCAGTAGTGGATATTCTACTACTTCATTAGCATTTGCTTATTAAATTTGAGGACAAACCAGTGAATGTGATCAAACCTTAAAAATATTTTGCAGAATTGTGCATATTTTTAATAATATTTCTGATTCTGCCTGTGCCACAAATTGAAAGTTATACAGTATGTGATAATAAATTGACAAGTTGTTGATACCCGACTCAAACTTATGAGCAAGACTCACTGGAAATTGCAAAATTGCAGCTGCCACATAGGATGATTAAGGCACATCTCCTTAGAGGGATATAAGCACTTCTCTCATGGTTATTGTACATAACATACAGCTGTTTGACCAGTGGAATAATAATTCTCATTTAGAGGCCCCACTTGCCTCCAACTTTTCAGGAGTTTCTCTTCACTTACTGGGAGTCTTCCTGAACCTCACAGCTCCAAACACTCCCTTGGTATTAAACAATTCTTACATTGGCTCTGCTTAGAAGGATATCTATTCAACCATAAGAAAATGTGAATTTTGAAGTGAAGTCAGTAATCTTCCAGGTCTGTCACTCATTGTGGTGTGAGAGATCACATTCAAATCTCTGACACATTAAGTTGGAGCAGAAGCTCATGTCTTGTAACAGGGGCAGAGGTTGAGTACAGACCTGAAAATAACACTGAGTAAGAGAGATACAGAATAAGAGTAATTGCACTGGTGCAGAAAACTCTGTGGGTGACAGGAAACATAAGTAGCATGTGTTAAAAAGGGCAGATTGGGCTGAAAAGGATTTACAGCTGGAGCTCCTCAAGAATCAGTCTCCAGGGCAATTTATTTATTATTTTAATATGTTTTCGCATTTTCAATACTGATTTTGGCACAAGTAAAAATCATCTAACAAAATTTGTTGATGACACATCATCAAATACAGACATACATACATACATACATACATCTCTCTCTCTCTCTCTCTCTCTCTCTCTCTCTCTCTCTCTCTCTCTCTCTCTCTCTCTCTCTCTCTCTCTCTCTCTCTCTCTCTCTCTCTCTCTCTCTCTCTCTCTCTCTCTCTCTCTGTGTTTGTGTGTGTGTGTGTTTGTGTGCATGCGTGTGTGAGAGAGATTTTCCATATTGGGGAAATGCTGAGGGATTCTGAAGTCCATACAACAAGGTATTACTAGAAAATATGGGGAAATATGCTATGTGATGAAGAAAATTCACACTGGAGGGCGTCCAAAGAAGAGCAATGAATCTGGTGAAGGTTCCGGAGCACAAATTTTATGAGGAGCAGCCGAAGGATCTGGGGTTGTTTAGCCTGGAAAAAAGGAGGCTCAGGTGAGACATTATGGCTCTTCTACAACTATCTGAAAGGACATTGCCAGGTGGGGGTTGGTATTTTCTCCTGAGTAAAAAGCCACAGGATGAGAGGAAATGGCCTCAAGCTGCACCAAGGGAGGTTTGGATTAGATGTTAGGAAAAATGTCTTCGCTGAAAGGGTGGTCAGGCTTTGGAACAGGCTGCCCATGGAAGTGGTGGAATTGCTATCCCTGGAAGTCTTCAAAAGGTGTGTGGATGTGGCATGTGGGGATATGGTTTAGTGGTGAACATGGTGGTGCTGGGTTGGCAGTTGGACTTTCTGATCTTGGAGGTCTTTTCTAACCTAAACAATTCTAAGTTTCTTTGTGTTGAGGAGGGCTACCAGATTTTGCAACAGAGATAAACTCTTTACAAAGGGATAGTAAAAGGGATTTGTTGTAGAACTTAGAAAAAACAGAGTTTAGAATGGCTACAATTGTTAGCTCTAGATACACCAGGTACCCAAATTCCAGTGAAGAAAGAAACCATTTAAGTAAAAGGACATAATGTCAAAGGAATATGAAATGGTGAATTAATATTTTTTGTTTAATGGATTAAAAAACTGGCAAAGCAGTGAGGTTTTGAAACTTTCCCCAGTCATATAGTCTCTTGGAAAAAAAATCTTTAAAATGTATTTTGATTGATCTGTAAAACACTCCAGAAGACAGAGTTTCCAGCTATGTCAAGGTGCTTAATTCAATGTCCTGAATTCTACAGCTTTGGGAGCAGAGTGTGAACTTGAAACTTGACTGCCCACATCTTTTCAATGTCCATTGCCACCAGTACTCACTCACAGCATATTTGTTCCCACCACCACTAAATGTCAAGTTGTTATCTTATCCATTGATGGTCTGTAGTTGTGTTTCCATATCTTGTTCTGACATGTACTCTGGCTTCTTTGTAAGATTAGACCATGAAGCTAAACTGGAAAAAATGTGCATACATAGAGAGTTTAGACATTCAATTCCTTTAAACAATCTGGACCAAAGCAACTTGTCCAAGATAACATGGGAAGTCAAATCTAAACCTAATAGCCATTTTTCAGTGAGAAATCACTGGGGACTTGGAAGAACTAAGTTCAAATCCCTTTGCAAGGCCACTCATATCTTGAATGAGAAATGTTGCTTTAGGTCTGAAATTTTTTAACAACATTGAGATAAACAGATTTGTTTCCCATTTTAACAAACTGCTGTTTTCCAACAAAATAAAATTTATTGAAAATCTTCCAAACAGATTTTACTCCAGCATCCTAACCACTGGGGTGTAGGCTGTTTTGTATTTTAAATTAAATATTTGAAAGGATGTCATTTTTATTCTATTTTAAAATGAAACCAAATGTTCAAAATTTAACATTTTTCTTAAAACAGTGTTCTAGTTTTCCGTCCAGGAACATTCCAGCTGCCATTTGCTTCACTAGGCCATGCTTCTTATGAGTAGATGAACTGAAGTAAATTACAAAATTCTTGGCAAAGTTTGTATCAGTATTTCTACAGCTTCTTTATGACCAAGGTTCAGCAGTAGCTTCTTAGTGAAAATGAATTGGTCACTTGAGGTAAATGGAATACAGTATTTGATATTGACATTTATTTTTGAATTATATTATTCCTTTTAGGCACAATCACTTTCAAAGGATAAAATATACATCTATGAAAGTGGAAACATAATCTTCAGAACAAATCGAAATACATGCCTTCTGACTTTCCTGTGTATCTTCATTTCATCTCCTTATAAATTCATTGCTAATAATCAGCTCTTCTTTTGCCAAAGGTGAAATGAAAACGTATTTAGTAATGAAATAAGTCCAACAATACTTCAGTAGAAAGTTGCAGCTCTCTTCTTGTACAAATTGAACATCAATGTTGGCTAAGTTGCCAACAGGTAAAACTTCACTTGGGCAAAGGCAAACAAGAAAACTATATTCTGCTTTCAAATTAGCAGTTTTTACATTGAATCCTGGGATATTGAATGCTCACTTTGAGGACTAGTTTCTTGAACCGTGAGGATTTAGTCTTTCACTTCTAATGGCAGATCTAGCCTTCATATGAAATAGGTAATTCTTGTTGTTCAATGTTTTCTTAGATATTATATTAAATCTCATTAAAGGTTTTTTTATTTTCTCTTTAAGATTGTGTACTTATCTTTCAATTGATTCCTTGGACATTTCACAGTAGCAATAATGGCTTCTTGCTGCCTGCAACAACACCTTTTTTGCGTTAATCACAATCACATTACATGATATGTCTTTACGGAAACTGTGAGGTTATCTGTCTATACAATAATACATTTCCATAGTTTTAAAATATTTAGCATAGTTAAATTTCTTTTCACTTTGTTATTTTCATTCTTCAGGCTCTGGCTTTGCAACAGTATGCTTTTTTGGCATTTTTGCATTTTTCCCTGTGCAATTTACCCTGTAATATTTGTGTACAGGGCTGACTCTGGCTCCACACTGACTTCCCACCAAGGCCACTCTCACTCCCCTCCTCAGCTGGACAGTGAAGAGAAGATGAAAAAGGCTCAAGGGTCAAGGTAAGGGCAGGGAGAGAGCACTCACCAGTTGCCATCAATTCGACAAAATTAGATTTGTTACTAGTCAAGTCAAAGTAGGGCAATAAGAAATAAAACCAAATCTTAAAACACATTCCCCCACCCCTCCATTCTTCACCGGGCTCAACTTCACTACCCATTTCTCTAGCTCCTCCTGCCAAATGGTGCAGGGGAGCTGGGAAGGGAGGCTGTGATCAGTTTGTCATGTGTTGACTCTGTTGCTCCTTCATCCTCAGGGGTAGGACCCCTCACACTCTTCCCCTGCTCTGGTGTGTGTTCGTCCAGAGGCTGCACGTGGATCTTTGTTCCCCCTTGGTCCTCCACAGGCTACAGGGACCAGCTGCCTCACTGTGGTCTGCACCATGGACTACAGGGGAATCTCTTCTCTGGCACCTGGATCACCTTCTCCCAGTACTTTTTCACTGAACTTGATATCTGCAGAATGGTTCCTCTTGCATATTCTCACTCCTCTCTTCTTTGTCTGCAATTCACTCCTGCAGAGTAAATTTGAAGTGCTACCACTGCCACTGATGGGCTCAGCATTTGTCAGGGGCAGCTCCATCTTGGGCCAGCTGACATTGGTGCTATTGGACACAGGGGAAGCTTCTAGAATCTTCTAACAGAAACCAGCACTGAAGGCCTCTTGCTCCAAAAACCTTTCCACACAAACCTAATGCAATCTGATATACATTTTCACCCTCAGCTCTCCTTTTTGAGCAGCTGGGTAGGACATGACGTAGCAGTGCTAGATAAGAGGTGGTATCCCGTCTATGAAGGGATGTTGTATTAGTGAAATGATCTGTATGACCACTTTCAGGTCAAGAAGTGTCTGCCACCTTCTGCCTCTTGCAACCATCCCTTTCAGTGGGCCTGGTGACGGGGGGTGGTAGATATGTGTTCTCTCCCTCTGTTTTAGAAGCTCAATGCTCCAACAGAAGCAGCAAGAAAGCAGCTCTTGTACTTCAAGTCCTTGGCTGAGTTTGAAAAGTTTGAAAGACTGTCACTCTTATGTCTCATTACACTAAAAATACCAGCTCAGAGAAAGAAAAGGCTTCCTAGAAAAACACACCTCTCTTACATTTTTCTGAGTCTGAACCAGTAGAACAATACATGCAATACAAGCAACATGGCTGACAAAATCCCATGAGAAAAGTGGCTTTTCTAGACCTATTTTAGATGATTTACTTTTTTTTCCACATACAGTGATACTGCAAAATTATTCTGGGGTATGGAAGCCAAAAGCAAAGTCCCTTAGCACCTAAGGTCCCTGCCCATCTAATGGAAAAGATGGTGAGGCCTACATACTAGTAACCTACATTTTGTAGTCTTGACATCACTTTTGTGGCGTATTAAGTGGTATACAGTGCTCATGTATCATATATTTGATGACGTGGATCATATATTTGGTGATGTGGATAACCTTACCTTCCAACAGGACGACCATAGCTGTAGAATGTAATCAGCTATGCTGCAAAAAAATGGGCAAAGATTGTGGTTAAAAGAGAATACTCAACACTTGTCAGCATTAACTGGGAGCTACATCTCATTCCTTCCAAGTTCACAGCTTGGCCTTGCAAGGTGTTGAATATCTTTGTCAGTGCATAAGGGTGGTGCTGAGTAAATTATATGCTGAATTGGTAGCACTGCTTTGTATTAAGGCTGCAAACATTTCCTGTTATAAGACCTAGTTGCTTATACTTTTGCCAAACTAACTGTTTAGGTTGAAATTTTCCATGTGTGGCATTTGCCTTGTGAAGAAATCCTTTGGAAAATTTCAGCCAAAATGTTTCTGCTGTGAAGCAACAGAAAAACATGCTATTTTTTGCAGTTAAGAAAACAGTCCCATAACCTTTACTTTGGCGGCTCTTGTGCCCTCCTCATATGTTGAGCAGGAAATTGACATCTGGCAAAAGGGTGGTCTGTGTGTCACTGATGTGCTGTTTGCTATCCATACGAGAAACCACATATAATGTAAATCTTGGAAAAGTCCAATTTGCATGAAATCACTAGGAGTTTGTTAAAACTTGACCACAAAAATCCCAGAAGCTTCTGTTCTTATGGAGCATACTGACATTTCAGGCTTGTTTAATTTATTGATGGAAGAGGTGATCAAGTGCGCCCTCAGTAAGCTCACAGATGAAACCAAATTCAGTGACTGCTGATCTGCTGCAGGGCAGGAAGGCTCTGCAGGAGGATCTGGACAGGCTGGATTGATGGGACGAAGCCAATGGTGTTAGGTTCAACAAGGCCAAGTGTCAGGTCCTGTACTTATCACAACAACCCCAGGCAGTGCTACAGGCTGGGAGCAGCATGCCTGGAAAGCTGCCTGATGGAAAAGGACCTGGGGGTGCTGGGCAACAGGGGATGAACATGAGCCAGCTGTGCCCAGGTGACCAACAAGGCCAATGGCATCCTGGCCTGTACCAGCAATAGTGTGGCCAGCAGGACCAGGACAGTGATTGTCCCTCTGTGCTCAGCACAGGTGAGGCCACACCTCGAGTCCTCTGCCCTGTTCTGGGCCCTTAAATTCAGGAAAGACATTGAGGTTCTGGAGGGTCTCCAGAGAAGGGCAACGGAGTTGGTGAAGGGCATTAGGACAACACGAAAGGCTGCTTTTACTGACGCACTTTGTGTCTAGGGTTACGTCTAGGGTTAGGATGGAGGGAACCAGAAAGCCTACAGCTCCAGGAACACTGGAACAACAAAAGACATGCCAAGGTGAGCACAGCACTGCCCCGACATTATTGCCTCTAAACCTTTTGCCTTGGCATCACCCATGTGCTGGGCACCTCTGCCTCAGCAAAAGCTTTTATTGCTCTGCTCAGGGTTTCTGTTACACTTAGGCTTATTCTGTTAGAAAACCACGCAGCCAAGATTTTCAGGCAGACTGGAACTACAAAAGGCATTACAAGTGGAGCATGGCATTGCTCCCTCCACACCATTTTTCTTTGGAACCATCCGTGTCCCGGGCAACTCAGCCTGAATGACAGGGCTGTGCCTGGTATTAGCCATGGTGGCATTGTAATTCATGTAACCTGTATTTATTACCCGCTTTGACTTCTCAAAGATTTGTTCCCAGATGTGAGGACACTTGTGTTCATGGACATCGTTAGATATGCCAGTAAATCAGAGATATCATCATGCACTGGTCTGGAGGTTGGATGCTCAATAAGAAAACATTATCCCTCCTCCAGTCTGCTAAATGGGAAAAGGATCAAGATGAAAAATTAGCATGTGATCACAGTATCAAACACTTCATCCATAAGCAAGCATAATTCTGCTTTTTATAACTTCTAACTGCTTGGCTTTGCAATAATATTCTTTTGAAATTGGAATATGTGAGTAGTGCATATGTGGGATATGCATATTTACCATGAGTCATCATAAATATACATCTTCTAAACCATTGGAATAATTGTGAGTAAATATGTGTATCTGTGTTAGTGTTCAGTATAGATACCAATGAATACATGTGGTTTTACAATATTTACAAAGCAGATGCCTTTGGTGTTACATAAACAAGAAACAGTTTGCATCTGCAATGTCACTTGTATACATTTAATGCAACCTGGGGCTTAGTGAGGCTGTCTGTGGAAACAACCCTGTATTAAATCCATCTTTTTGCATTATGGAAAGTATTAAAATTATTTAAACAGAAGAATGGAGTGAAACTGCTCTGTGGGTTATGAGGAACAAATACTGCCAGCTGAAATGCTTGGCAGCCCAGCCAAGGTTGGAATACCAATACCAACCACAGGCATGCATTTCATCTTCCACAGGACACTTCAGTGAAGAGGAAACATTGAGAAGTTCTCTTGAGATTGACTTTATATAATCTTTCTTTTAAAAAAGAAATCAGTATCAAGCTATATTACTGTCACAACCTGAGTGATTTATGACTAAGCAGTTTGGGATCATTATGGTCTTCACTACAGCTTTTGAAGTGCCAGTATAAAAATGCAGGGCCTAAATCATTAAATAATGTGAGAATTTTGTTTAGTCTGAGGGATAGTGGCTGGCATTAAGATCTTTTCACTATTTTCAAGTAGAAAGAATTTAAATTGTAAGAATATCATAGCAATGCTAACTAGACTTTTTTTCCATAGAAAAGCTCTTTTTATGGCATGGGCATTGTATTTTCCTATCTATATGAACAAAAGATAAAAAACACTAATGATAATAATAATAGTAATAATAATAATAATTACTGCAGTGACATCCTTCAGACAAGGAATTACCTACCCAGAGCTCTTACTTCTTTAGTAACCCATAGGTAATGAGGAAAACTCCCTTTATCCTCTGCCTCCACTGTAGAGGGGCAGATGAAGATGTAACCTGACTAAAACACAAATGGATTGGATGCATCATTTTCCCAGGCGTAGGATGAAACCAGTCAAGCATATCCGACAGAAAGCACTCTGGTCTTCATATTATTTAATCTAATATACTCTGTCGTGTCAGAACTGGGTTAGGGACTGATTTCTTATGCTGTTACACTGGCAGATTTGGGGTGACATCTGTAATGGGGAAATTGTGATCAGCAAGAAAGAATAGCCTAGAAGCAGCATCAAGCGTCAAACATCCGCTCAAATACAGACAAAAGAACACATCTGACTGGCATCTGATACCAATCATTGTCCATATTTTTTTCTCACCCTACCCCTCTACAATATGACTCTTACAGTGCTAGCAAATATAGGCTACCTTGTTTAATAAGTTTTACTTAGTGTTGTAATTGCAATGTTTGTTGTTCAAGGAAATATATTTTCCTTTTTATACTGATTTCTTTAAACAAAGATAGTAATACTGTTTTCTCCAACTTTCTGACACTTGCAGTAGATGATCATTAATCATTCTTTAAACCCCACACAAAATGAAAATCATAGACATTTTTCTTTACCTTCTGAGCTGAGATTCCTTGCAATCCTCCTACAGTACCTAGAACACAGAATGGCAACATTTCCTTAAAAATTGGTATATTATTCTGTATAGGCAAATGACTTTTGACTAGAGAGTTTCTTATGGCAGAGTGTTGACAACACTTTTCCATTATTCTTGTCTTCCACCACAAAATGTAGCATGCCAGGGCAGATTTTTCATCTTTCAAATGATGGATGTGGCACTAAATATATAAAAATTATAAGGCTCATCTCAGTGGATATGTATGTGTTGTTTTTCTTCCATTGCACTCTAAAATTAGGAGTCAGTAAAAACTTCTACATTTTTCAAAGAGAATATGTATTTTTGAAGAAAAATATAACCAATGTATAATTAGAACTGCCAGAGCATGCATGAAAACATAGTTTTTATGTTTATGTTTTGGCAAACTGTTCAATGAAAAAGAGGTTAAATTTCATTTTAATGAGTATGCTGACAGCAAACTGCATTACTCATCTGCATGGGTATCTATGAGAAAAAATATCATTTTATACTTCTCAATACCTTTAAAAGTAGAAAAGTGGTTCTGAAGTGGCACAAAAGTTCAATCTACAATAAATATGGAAACTAATTATTTTCTATGATTTTTCTAACTGTGCTGGAAGGGCAAAGGAATGTATGAAAGATTGATATTCCTGTGCTCTGCTCTGTACAGCACTGAGTAACAGACGAGCCTTGCTCTGTGCAGATTATGCTTTGAAAAAACTTGACAGAGACAACAGTAGGAAGGGGAAGTTGCATATATCTGAGCCATGCTATGTGATGCTGGAGAATGTCTCACTAGTCACAAGACATAAATTGCACAAGTGGGTTTCAACAGGAGCGAGTATGGGTAAGAAGATAAAGCAGTTTCTGTAAGCAAATTCTGCAAAATGAAGAAAAAAGATATTTGTGGTAATACCACATTAATCAGGCTTTTCTGAGCCTCAAGGTTTGTCCAGCCTAGCAAAATGAGCTGGAAGCCTCTTGCCTTCAATGGCATATGCAGGAAAGATAAAGTTATGATTCACAATTGTTTCTCTCCTCAGACCAGCCACTGAGTCATGATGATGGTTCAGGTGATGGCAGAGAAGATCTGGCCAGAGTCCAGAGTACACTTCAAATCCGTGTTATGGACCTGCATGAAATTGTTATAACCATTCTTTTACTGTATTTCATAAGTGTCTGGCTGATAGTTCATGATTGAAAACCTTGCTCTTGGGGGAGACTTCAACTTATCAGTTGTCTGCTGAAAACAACACAGTGAAGAAGAGGCAGTCTGGGAGGTTTCTGGAGTGTGTGTAAGATAAATTCCTGACACAGCTGGTAAGTGAGCCTGTCAGGAGCAGTGCCCTGCTAGACTGGCTGTTTACAAACAGAGAAGGGCTTGTGGGAAATGTGGTGGTTGGAGGTCATCTTGGACATACTGAGGCTCAGTACTGGGGGGCCAGTCCTGTTTAATATCTTTATCAATGATGTGGACAAGGGGATCGAGTGCACCCTCAGTCAGTTTATAGACAACATGAAGTTGGGTGAGAGTGCTGATATGCTACAGGGTGGGAAGGCTATGAAGCAGGATCTGGAGAAGGTGGATCAATGGGCCAAGGCCAATGGTATGAAGTTCAACAAGGTCAAGGGCTGGGTCCTGCACTTGGGTCACAGCAACCCCAGGCAGTGCTGCAGGCTGGGAGCAGCATGCCTGGAAAGCTGCCCAGTGAATAGGACCTGGGGGTGCTGGGCAACAGGGGATGAACATGAGCCAGCTGTGCCCAGGTGGCTAACAAGGCCAATGGCATCCTGGCCTGTACCAGAAATGGTGTGGTCAGCAGGATGAGGGCAGTGATTGTCCCTCTGTGCTTGGCCACATCTTGAATCCTGTGCCCAGTTTTGAGCCACTCACTGCAAGAAAAGACATGGAGGTGGTGGAGCGAGTTTGGAGAAGGGCAATGGAGCTGGTGAAGGGTCTGAAGTACAAGTGTTATGAGGAGCAGCTGAGGGGGCTGAAGTTGTTTATACTGGAGAAAAGGAGGTTCAAGGGAAACCTTATAGCTCTCTACAACTGCCTGAAAGGAAGCTGTAGCCAGGTGGGGGTCGGGCTCTTCTCCCAGGCAGCCAGTGAGAGGACAGGAGGAAATGGCCTCATGTTGCACCAGAGGATGTTTAGGTGGGACACCAGGATGAATTTTTTCACTGAAAAGGTGGTTAAAAATTGGAAAGGACTGCCCAGGGAAGTGGTGGAGTCACTATCCTTGTAAGTGTTCAAGAAATGACTGGACCTTTCGTGAGGCACTGAGTACTGCCGTTTAACTGACATGGTGGTGTTCAGTTGAAAGTTGGACTCAATGGTCTTGGAGGTCTTTGCCAACCTCAATGCTTCCATGATTCTATGGTAATTCAATGTACATGTGCTGAACCCTCTCTTTAGGCTTGTTTCATGTTGTAAATGTAAAAGCATCTCTAGAGAAAGATTAAGTAACAGATTTTTTCTCTAGAGTGGCTACATATAGACAGAGCAAAAATGAGAACTGGAGAAGTACTAAAAGCAGAATGATGCCTTTAGTCCTTGTTTCATGAGCAATCCAAAATCTTAGCTACCTATTTAAGCATGGTTTTCTCTAGTTGTTGTCATATTATTTTTCAGCATGCTCTTTGGAAAATGCAGCCATAGAATGTTCAGAAATGAAGCTGGTGTTATTCAAGTCAAATTAAAAGCATATGCATGAGTCACACCCTGAGCAGAGAGTTAATTTAATCAGTAACAATATGGTAAAAATATTTTAGCGAATAGTTAGGTCAGTTTCGCCTTTGTATACCCTTATGTTAAATTAAAACACTGGCAGCATTTAATCTTTTAATCTTTGTGATTTATGGGGTTGTTGCTCTCTGATATGGAAACTATGTCCCAAAACCTTGAGAAGAGTGCATTTCCTCAAATTCTCCATCTTTTACTTAGACAAGACTCAGATGATGTCAGTGGAACTGTTAATTAGGATAGGCCTGTAGTGCACAAGGCTTTGTAAAACCTGGACTTGGTTACCATACTGATGAAAGTTATCCCCTCCAAGAATAAATGGAGACCTCCAGCATAAGTAAAGCAAGTAGAATTTTACTCTTGGAATGCATACATGTCTAGCTGGTGGATTTGCTACCAAAAATTTACCGGGTTATTAAACATCAGATTCAATTACTTTAAAAGTCTGACAATTGCTCTCAGAAATTAACATATGTTTTAACCCAACACAAATTAATTCTTTAAAGAAAAGTTAAAAGGAAAACATATTTCAATTTACAAACATGTTACATTATCAATTATTAGTTTTCAGAAACAAAAAATATTTCTATTTTTGTTAAACAGGGCAATATTTCAGGGTAATTTTTTCATTCTGTACTTCAGCCAGTGCTGACGGTGAGGGAAGCAAGACACACAAATCAATATGATTTATAAGCAAGCTTCAACTTTATTTCCGGAATCAAGCACTTTTATACTATTACAGTTAATTATGCCTACTAGTCGTAACACCATTGGTTAATTATATAAAGCTACATTTACATGTCTTTCGCACAGGTGGCTTTTGTTTAGGGATTCATCTTGTTCCTCTAACTACAACTCCCTTCCTTAGTACTCTCCCAATCACTAAGGACGGCCTTGGCTATTCTTGCTATCAGTACAATTTCGCAGTGCTCACGGCTTGCAGTTTTACAGTCTCCCATTCTCACGGCCTGTGGTCTGCAAGCCTTTTACTCTTAACCCTTACTTTGCTCGCACAAGGCTTCTAATGTCCCATGGCCCTGATCCCTGAGCCATTCTGCAACAAGCCAGGACCTCTTCTTGCTTTTCGTGAGAGAATCACACCTTTATAAACAATAACATGCTCAAAGGATATTTTCATAAGTAATCTGATTTAGTTTTAGCACCTTGCCCTGTTTTACTTGCCTATGGATATGAACTTATATCCTGTCCTATAGAGTGGAAGACTCTTGTTTTCTTTACCTCAAAATGAACATTTTATTATTTATATGAAGTAGAACTATTTCTAAGATATGGGAAAGGGGATAAAAAACTGTAATTTGATAATTAAACATAAATTTGGAAGAGAAATAAAACTTCAGATCCCTGCTTAAAAATATATACAACAGGAACCTCAGCCTGCTCCTCACATTTGGAGTCCCTAATCATGACACTGCTTTTTATTTATGATTTTGACCAAAAAAACCCAAAAACCCAAAACGTAGTGGGGTGTCTTTAGTAGAGATGCCAAGATAGTCATGCTATTAGAGTACATGAAATGAAAGGAGAACTTGAGGAAGCTGATTTTGTTTATTCCGGAGCAGAGGCTTTGGAGGAAATCTTATTGATGTCTACAACTACCTGCTAAGATGATGCAAAGAAGATGGACCCAGACTCTTCTTATGGGTACACAGATGACAGATGGATGACAGACAAAACTCAGAAGATGGAAATTTTGCATTAAATACAAAGGGGGAAAAAAATCCCTATGTGAATTTTCAGACTCTGGACCTGGCTGCCCAGAGATAATTCCTTTCCTTGGAGGCATTCAAAACCCAAATAGGCATGGCCCTCAGAAGCCTGATCTGGCTGAGCTTGCCATGAGCAAGTTTTTAGACAGGATGATAACAGATCCCTTCCACCCTAGGTGATTTTATTGTTCTGTGCAAAAGAAACTATAACAGAATTGAGAAAAAAAAATTGGATGAAGAAATGTTTCACTAAAGTATCCCTGCTCCGATTGCAGTATTAAAAAATATGGAAGAGGGAGATGTGTTTTATAAATAAGAGTAAACCCTGCATGATATTTTAACTGTGGCATCTTCTATGCAAATGACATTTATTTGTGTACGTATAGTGTGATATACAAGTTATTTTTGTACCTAATAACAAAGTTCATGATAAATCCATTCACAGAGCATTTGGACTCAATATGTGGTTGAAGGTAAATAGGGAAATACGCAAAATTTATCTATCTCTGTCTGCTCCAGGATTTTTTCACAACAATAACATCAACCATGCATCAGTGAGTTTGACATTGGCTATTGCAGGGAGCCATCTGAGCTTGATTAATATAAGATCATGTTTTCATGGTGCCGTTTAAATGTCAAAACGTGAAGACCTAAACTGTATAGAATATGCTGAGGAGAAAAATTCCACCTAGCTTACTCATACTGGAAGTTATTCACACCTTTGCCTTTGAAACACAAACTTTTCATTCCAAGGTATAGAGGCAAAATGGAGTGGGGAGGTTATTACTACATGGTTTAAGAACTTCATATGTAACACTTCACGTGTAGTGAGCAAGAAGCTGCCAACTCCCTCTAACCACTACTTCTCTCTTTTTTACTTCTTGCTTACCTTCTTGTTCAAGGGGAGCTTCTGATTGCACTGAAGAATGATGAAGATAAAAGTAAAGGTAGAATAGAAATTTCCAAAATAGCCACACATTGTCTTCTCTTTCCCTTCCTTTTCTCACCCTTGTTTCTGGCATACCAAATGCATCTGCCAAAGAGATAGGAGGAATGAACTGCAGAGGATGTTTTCTCTTCCAGTCAAACAAAATAGCTCTTTTCCTTTGCAAATAGACAGTTAACTAAAGGAATATCATCCAAACTCAATGATTTCTTACAAAAAACTGAATGTAAAACTGTCAGGAAAAGATACTGCAATACTCCATGTGAGGGACTACCAAGTATTCTGGCACTGTGGTGTCCTGTGGGAAAGCTGGAATCTAAAAAGCTCACCTGGAAGGACTAATGCTCCTATCACAACCAACAGGATCAACTCTTTAGCTGTTGACTCAACAGACAGTCTTGAGGAAAATCTTTATATAAATATGCCCTTAAATTTATTGAAATGTATTGAACTGTAAACAGCAGAAGTGCATTTGCTAAACATCTCTAGAGGGCAAATACATTCCCACACCTTAAACTGGTTTTGAAACTGATAGTGCAGATGGAGTTCTCCATTCAATCCCGCATTGTCCCTATTAGCCAGTGCAAGGCCTGCTTAAAATGATCCCTTCATTATATGAAAGGATCCTTTCATTATATGGTGGGATCTTGTATGTAGCTTTGTTGAGAAACCAGTTGAATTATACACAATGGAGAACAACTTTTTCTCACAATCTTAATTCAGTCAAGTTTTGCGGTTTTTTTAATTATTTGGATAAAATGAAGTAATTCTTCCTGTAAACACTATCTTATTTACTTTTTCAGATGAACATGAACTTAAGTAATGAAATATACAGTTCTTAACCAAAAATTCATAAATAATTACACATAAATTTGACATTTTAGATCAGGTTTACGCCTTAACATTTAATGTCTATTTTAGTATGTTTGCACACCTGTTATGTCCTAGAACTGTGTCATTCCATGATATGTACCACATTTGGTTCATGTGTGTAACTTTTTTTTGTTCAGGTTTTAATGTATTTTTCTCCATATCAAGCACAAAATAATGAAATATAGATAAAAATAATGAAAACGAAATGCCTAGGCCAAAGCTTTCATCACGTGTCAGCAATTTATGGAGACCAAGTTGAAAGTGAACATAGACAGAATTATGAAAAAGTAGCATTTTTATTGGAGCCTTTAAAACTATTGAAGCCAACATTCCTCCACTCTGGTGGAAGTGGATTCATTCCCAACTCTTATTTTAGCAACAGATTTTTCATCCAGCAACATTAAAATAACTCCACACCTCACAAATCCTCTGCAGCAGAATTCTTGCCTTCCTCTTCTTTCCTGGCATCAGTGATGTACTGTTTTCTCTACTGAGATTGTTGTCTACTTAGAGAAAAAGAAAGGGAGATTTCATTCACTTCCTGAATTTTCATTTGAGTGATCCCAAGTTCTTATTCAAGTACAAACTGGGATGGGGGAAAAAGATACAACAATTTATAGACTTAGATAATGCCTTTAAATCGTGTGCACAGCATATGAGATCAGCATTGTGTTACACGACAGACCTTCCCCCATGGCCAGCTAACTGGAGCAGGGGGACATTTATACTCTTATTATGGTCATGGATTTGATTGTCATCTAATGTAGAGCTATCTAGTCTACCTGTAAATCCTGTAGGCTGCTGAGGGTATTAAGGGTGACACAATGCAGAGAGGACAGCAGTTTCATGCATAATTTTTGAGAGCTTCTAAGTGCATCTCAGACTAATTGTGCTTTGAGTTAAAGCTATATTTTCAAGTGTTAGATGTCTTTAAATCTAAATATGCTTTCATTCTTGCAAAATTTCCAAATTTAGTCTGAATTTACTTATTAGTGGTGAATCAATTTGTTTTGTATATCTACATCCACATAAATGTTTGTGGGGTAAAGTGTTTGGGTACTAGGTGCCTACAGGTTTTCTTTTCTCCTTCAACCAATAGATTTCAAAAGTGTCTTTGACATGTCTAACTTTACAGTTTGACATTTGAAAAAAAGGATTGCTTCACCAGCTTTGTTCTTCTAGGGACTATGGGGAAATGGAGTAGAATAGGTCTGAGCTTATGGCTTTAGAGGTTTTGCCATTAGTTTTTATGTATCCCCATGGCTACATAAGCCATCTGACAGGCAGGATGTTCAAGTCCTTGGTCCACTCCAAACATCTCATTCAGTGGCTTCTCCATTTCTCGAATGCCATCAAGGTGGAAGATTCTGTGAGGTGATGTGTTAGGATACTCCTGTTTTAACTGCTCTGCTTTGCACGAACTATTTAAAGAGTAACATGAGAACAGTTACATAAGTACAGAAGGAGAGGAATTTCCCTCTTCTCAGGTGCTCCAGGTGTTCATCTGGGAGGTGGGATTCCAGGGATTCATCTCACTTTGCTTTAAACATTCACTGTGTCTACACATTTTCATGTTGCATTTGTGCCTTTTGTTAGTACCCATTCCATATTCAGAAAAGAGAAATAGAGTTTCTAAGTTTAAATCACCTGGACTGTTGTTACAATACACCTAATAGGAAGATAGTGGCTACAGAGAATTCAACCCTCTGGATTTTCCAAAGTGGAACATTGGCCATTATCTGGTCCTGGCTGATAGTCAGGAACAAGTTCTATTTAGATGTTCAGATCATACAGGTAAGTAGAATAAGTGATATTTGTGTTTAATTTTCTCACTTTTGTCTCTCAAAAACACATGCAGTTTTCTATGTTAAATGTTACGAATGACAGACTGCATTTGCATTTTATTTGCCCTGGCTTAAGTCCGACTGGAAAGCAGAAAAGCATTCCTCAGACAAAAGTGTGACAAATATATAAACTTGATATCCTGGATACTTGAAAAAATAACCATACCTGCCCAGCACAGCATCCATTGGTTTTACATAGTAACAGAGTGTCTGTATGATCTGTGCACCTCATGAGAGCTGGCATTGTAGAGGGCAGTGCAGGCAAAAGTGTCCTCTGTGACATTAAAGGCTGTCTGGCATACAACTGTAAGAGAGCTTGGTGGCTTAAGGCAGGAATGCACATTTACAGATTGAAGGTCAAAGAAAAATGTCATGCTTATTTTAGCTCTTAAGGTAATAAAACCTCAAAGTACTTATTTCTTATTATTTAAAGGAAGTTGGGGATATCTAGATGTAGACATCTGAATTTGACCAGATGAATTTGACTTTTGTGCAATGATAAATGCTATTTAAAGTGGGTGTAAAAACATCACAGAAAAGGAGAATCACTTTTTCTCTTAGAATGGCATATAGCCTGGTTGTTAAGATATTGTCTTGAAATGAGTTAAAAAATGCAGTATCTGGACCTATTTTTCCAAGTATGAAGGAAATGTCTAACCTTGAACTAGTGACTAAAAGGGAGAGGAAGAGAACAGCAGCAGCTTAAGGAATTTAAGAATATATGAAACCTTTCATCTCAAGCCAATGTGTTGTATTGTATTAAACTATTTTTACTACATTTTCATTTCAGCAAGGATGAGAAGCAAAAAAAATTCATAGTTTGATCCAAACTTTTTTTCAGCTTGGCTATTAAACAGAGAAAGCATCTATTTAAACAACCTTTAAGTCCTGATACTGATCTCATACCAGACTAAATCAGGAATCTCTCCAATGAAGTTATTTGGGTATGCTGGTATAAAATGGTGCCACATAAATTAAATCAGAATCAGGCCTTGATAGCAGCCCCATATAGAAGAAACACATTGAAACCTCATCCAGTTAGAAGGAAATGAGCAGCAAACCTTGTACCATGAAGATATTCCAACAGAATTTAACTGTTCCAGGCAAGTTCCCATGTGAAAACATTCTTTCACACACACACACACACACACACACACACAAAGGGCAAAAAAAAAAGCACCTTTATTTCCGGCTAAAGTTAAAGCAGATAAGCTGATTCTAATTATATTTGCAAATCAATTCTTCGGGGTTGAAGTATTTTTCAAGTAGTGTCACAAAATCATCAAATCACAGACTGGTTTGGGGACAGAGACCTTAAATTCACCTAGTTCCAAGCCCCCTGCTCTGGGCAGGGACACCCACTAGATCAGGTTGCTCCAGGCCCCATTCAACCTGGCCTTGAACACTTCCAGGTATGGAGGATTCACAACTTCTCTGGACATCTTGTTCCAGTGCTTCACCCCCCTCACAGGGAAGAATTTGATTTTAATATGTAATATCTAATCTACCCTCTTTCAGTTTAAAGCCATTATCCCTTGTCTCATCACTACATGCCCTTGTATAAGTCCCTCTCTGGCTTGCTTGTTGACCCCCTTTAGGTACTGAAAGGCTTCTGTAAGGTCTCCTTGGAGTCCTCTCTGCTCCAGGCTGAATAACCCCAACTCTCTCAGTCTTCACAGGAGAGTTGCTTCCACCCTCTGACCATCTTCATGACCCTCCTCTGGACCTGCTCCAACAGGTCCATGTCTTTCTTGTGCTGGGGGGCCAAGAGATGGACACATTCCAATTGAGGTCTCATGAGAGCAGAGTAGAGAGGCAGAATCACCTCCCTTGATCTGGTAGCCACACTGCTTTTGTTGCAGCCAGGATATATCTGGGCTGCAAGGACATGTTGCTGGGTCATGTTGAACATTTCCACCAGCAGCCCCAGCTCCTTTTCTTCAGGACTTCTCTCAATCCACTCATTTCCCAGCCTAAATTTGTGCTTGGGATTCCCCCAACCCATGTGCAGGACCTTGCACTTGGCCTTCATATGAGGTTCACACAGGCCACCTCTCCGGCCTGTCTCTGGGTGGCATCCTTTTCTTCCAGTGTGTTGACTGCACCACACAGCTTGGTGTTGTCATTTGAGTGTGACAGAGAACTGAAACAGGCTTTGCAGAGATGTTGTGGAATCTGCTTCCCTGGAGATAGTCAAAACCGGCCTGAATGAAATCCTGTGCAACATGCTCTTGGTGAACCTGCTTTACAGGGAGTTGGACTAGATGAACTGCAGATGTCCCTTCCAAACCCAACCATTCTCTGATTCTGTGGAAAAACTTGCCAAGAGTGATCTCAATCCTACTGTTCCTGTCACCAAAAAAGATGTTAAACAGTACTTTTACCAATAGCAGCCCCTGATGAATGCCACTCATCACTGTTTTCCTTCTGAACACCGTGCTGTTAACCACAAGTCTCAGAGCGTGACCACTCAGCCCATTCCTTATCCATGAACCACTCTAGTCAGCAAATCCATGTCTCTCCAGTTTAGAGACAAGGATGGCATGTAGGATAGTGTCAAATGCTTTGCACAAGTTCAGGTAGTTGGTGTCAGTTGCTGTTCCCTCATCTACCAATTCCATAACCATGCCATGGAAGGCCACCAAATTTGTCAGGTACAATTTGCCCTCAGTGAAACCATGTTGGCTATCACCAATCATCTCCTTATTTTCCACGTGTCTTAGAATAGTTTCCAGGAGGAACTACTGCATGATCTTGCAAAGCACCAAGATCCAACTGATTAGCCTTCAGATATTTTTTCCCCTTTTTTAAAAGTGAAGGTTATGTTACCACTTTTCCAGATTGTGAGAACTTTACCAGACTGCCAAGACTTCTGAAATATAATGGATAGCGGCTTAGTCAATTCATCTGCCACTTCCCTTAGGACACACAGCTGCATCTCATCAGGTCCCATGGACTTGTTCACTTTCAGATTCCTTAGATGGTCCTAGAATTGATCTTCTCCTGCATTGGGTGGTTCTTCATTCTCCCGGTCCCTGCCTTGTCTTCTGTGACCTGGATGTTGTGGCTGGAGCACTTGTCTGTGAAAAGTGAGGCAGAAAAGTCATTTAGTACCTCAGCCTTCTCCACTTGGGTAACCAGGCCTCCTGTTTCCTTCTGGAGGGACACTACATTTTCTCATCTTCCTTTTGTCACTGACATACCTATAGAAACTTATTGTCATTGACATCCCTGGTGAGATCTAATCCTCTCACGGCTTTATCTTTCCTAACCCGATGCCTGGCTGCTCTGAGCAATTTTTTCTACACTCCTCCCAGGCCACCTCTCCCTGCTTCCACCCTCTGTAGGGTTCCTTTTTGTGCTGACTTTGTCAGAAACTTCTTGTTTGACCACGTCAGGCCTTTTGACATTTTTGCTTGACTTCGTCTTCATTGGGATTCATTGCTCCTGAGCTTGGAGGAGGTGATTCTTGAACACTAATCAGATTTCTAGGGCCCCTCTTCCCCCAAGGTCTTTATCCCATGGTAATTTACCAAGCAGATTCTTAAAGAGGCCAAAGTCTGCTCTCTCCAAGTCAGAGTAGGGAGTTTGCTGTGCACATTCCTCATTGCCCTAAGGATCTTGAACTCTTCCATTTCATGTCCTCATAGGAGCCATTAAGTAGTGGTTATTGTGAAGTAGTTATTTCAGATGGTTACCAGTCTGACAGCTACCAAAGCAAACCTTATCCAGTGCACATTCCTTTCCTTTTTCAGTGGGTGACCATATCAGGTTCTCTCTGTTCTCTTTTCTTATTTCTAGAAATTTTCCCCCTCCCTTACTTGTTTTAGATTACTTTTTCCTCATCAGCTTCTTCTAAGTCTTGATTATAGAAAGAAGTCTGCAAGATTTTTATTTCACATTCAAGGCAACCTACACAACCAAAAGAAACAATATCTGTGAGAACAGACAAATAGAAAGACAAAGAGATTGCTTAGCTAGCTTAATGATCTGTGATGTCAGTGTCAAAAATATGAGGAGCAGTGACATAGATAGATAAAACAATGTTCTGTTTTGAAGGTTTGGTCTGACATATGATCCTTCAGAAAAAGAAAAGGATTTAAACAGAAAATAAAGTTCAGATGACACAGATGGGGCATAAACCACAATACATTGTTTCTTTCTATTTTGGGCAATTGATCTCATACTTCTGTCTTCCCCATTAACAGAGAAAATGTGGAAAATTACCATGATCATGTATTCCTCATTGATGAAGCCTTCAAACCCATTTTGGAAAGAGTCGTGGGAATATAGAACTGTAAGAGTCTGAAAAACAAGACCTAAATGAATGACTAGCAGCTGAATAGAAACATGAGACAAGCTATATGAATTCAGATTAAAGGTCTGTTTTGCTTAGTAGCCTTTCTGCACCAGTGGCCTTTTGAATAGGCTTTCTCTCTCCTTAAGGTCTCTGTTCATGTTCCACAGCCACCTCCTCCCATTTGTTTTAATCCTGACAGATGATGGGCAAATAGCTCTTTTATGGGAAGAATAGCAGTCAGTTTGCCCTCAATGCCATTCCTGATCATGTAGACCTTTCTTGCATCACCAGTGACTCGTACCCACAGACTGGCAGTCTGTGTTGCAAACCAATCACCAGCAGGAACCCCTTATACCTACAAAGATAATGTTTCCTTCTTTATGTTTAAGTTGGCCTCAGACACCACATTAGGGGGCAGGAGCAAAAGCTGTTGTCATAGTGTGAAGTCAGACAGTGAAGAAGAAATCACTCTCTAGAACTTAAATTCCCCGAGTTTTGTTAGTATTTCTTGCACCTGGAGTGTTTCACACCATTGCTTCTTTTGCCTTTCATGTGGTTTCATGTCACATAATAGAACTTTCCTGGTTAATAGTAATCTCTAGAAGACACTTCTTTCTCACAGCCTCTTTTGTTAGTGACTCTGAAACAACACATGGGGCAGGGAATACTCCTTTACTTTTCATAATATATATATAGTTACTTTTCCATGTATATGTGTATGTATATGTATATGGTTATCTTTCATAATACAATTTGGGACACTGGTCACCCTACACTTTCTGATCACAGCCCTAAAGGACAAAGCTAATATAGGAAAAATATTCATTTACAAGAAGCAGATTTTATAAAACAAAGCAGAGCAAATGAGAAATAGCAAAAGAAAACAGTATTGGGGGCCTCTTTTAAACAAAATAAAGCTTAAGAACAAAAGGTAAGAGAATAAGGAAAAAAAAACACTGATTCAACTGTAATTGAGAACAACTAGAATGTTATATATGCTAAGCCTTTTCTATCTTCCTTAGGTTTGTAAGAAACAGATGTTTTCTCACACAGTGATGCTGTGAGAACAGTTCTGTGTCTGATCACTCAACCTCTACACAAATTTATTATTTGCTAAAGAGCAGTTACCATATTAAATTACCCACTTTCTAACAAATTTT
Organism: Pardalotus punctatus; assembly: GCA_013400915.1. Classification (NCBI taxonomy): domain Eukaryota; kingdom Metazoa; phylum Chordata; class Aves; order Passeriformes; family Pardalotidae; genus Pardalotus; species Pardalotus punctatus. The sequence goes on along the minus strand of VZTX01005483.1, from coordinate 279,119 downwards.
CATATTTTCACTGAAACATAAAAATATAATAAACTTTTGAAAAGATTTTGACATTCATACAGCTTTTCTTTGTCCCAGAAATAAAGAAAATCAGAAATCTTTTCAGGCACAGTGATTTAGATCTCTTGAGGCACAGAAAGGAAAATCTCAGAAAACCTCTTTTACACATTTTAATTTAACCTAAAGAGTTTAAAACATTCTTATAAGTTTGGGTTTGTTGTATTTTTATGTCACAGAGCTATCAGATGATGCTAACATACATTCTTGGAATATACTAAAATTGCACTAATTTACAGCAGCTGACAAAATGATCCAGTGTTCTGGAAATCTCATTCAACTTTTTCATGACCACAGCACAGATTTTTCCACAAAAATACATTTTCTTGACATTTTCTAGGCCTTCAATATACCTAAAAATAGAAGCAAAATCACACATTCAGGCGTTATGATAATATCTGTTCTGGTAATTTTAAGAAAAATAAGGACTTATTAATTGTTCCCTTCAGTTGTCAACTTGAGATTTCATGAACAAATTACAAAATAAATACACCTTTTTTAGCGCCTCATTCTTTCTCTTGTGTGAAGATTTATGGATGTCATCACAGCTAGGATTATTGTGGTCACATTGCTCTGAAACTGACTTTATACAGTAATTTCACATTTTGGAGTTCTTCTGTATTATCTGGGCCTCAAAACTTTAACGCACAGAGTAATCAGTGGAAAATAAGTTAGAGATGTATTTTGGCTTCCCCTAGCTTCTATGAACCTGGTATTTATAAAGCCCTTTGTTTTTCAACAAGAGATGCCTTCCCAGCAGTCTATCCTCACATTGGAAAAGAAAAAATCCACAATCCAAATGCATTGGCACTGTTATCTCTCTTCCACTATTAAATAGGGTGTGTTACTTTAAAATTCTGTTAAATTGATAGAATTGACAAAGACCATTGTTTTCTTAATGAACATCATCAGTTTCTGTTTCAGGCTTTCAGTTAACAGGTAGTAAAGTAAAACTTATTTCGTGCTGGTAGCAACGGTGTTTGGTAGTGGCAAGTGGCTGGGACAGCTACACGATCTTTGGTTGCCTCACGGAACAGAGAAGTGAATAACAAATGCTTATTTCAGGGCTACATTTGTCACTTCAGTGTTCAGCAGCTCCTGCCATCATTGACAGCAATTTCTTACCTGATTTATGCTCCACGGTGACTCAAAGTGCTTTAAAAAAACCTGCGGGTTTTGGTGTATGTCCGTAGCACAGTTAAATAGTGTCACTAGTGCTGGAAAACTGGAAATTAATTGAACTCTCATATGAATGGATGCAGCGTTTCTCAGTGAAATGAAGCAACCTATTTTCCTTATTCCTAATGAATGTAAATAAATTCTCTTTGTATTATACAATTTATATCATGTTGAGAGCATGTTAATGAACATTGTGGTTTTTATTGAGTCATGAATTGGAAGAGTGTTTTTTCTTTGCTTTAAAATTTTCTTTTTCCAGAGTCAGTCCCAGACTAGTTTCTGTTTGAACTTTCTCTAGAGTTTACCAGATGTTCTGTTTGGATTTCATGTTTCTGTGTTGTGTTCACTGGAGTTCACAGATGGGCTTTTCACTGAACTAATGAAAACTCAATGAGATCCATATATGCATTTAGCATTTGAGAATACAGTATAATATAATGCTTTCTGTTACTGTTTGTCATTCGTGCTTAAATTGGCAGGACAAATGCAAGCCTCTAACAGACAGTAGGTTTGCAAGCAGCCAGAACATTTTGCTTCTCTTTGTTCCTACTATGTGCCCCTTGCTATCTTGTAGCAGATAACTCCAGTTTCAATGGTGCCTAGGTTTTGGTTCTGTTTCAGCTAGTAAAATAGGAAATCTGAGAGTCCGATAAGAGGTGTGTTCAAAATCATGCGTCAACAGAGTTGGTTAAACTGGAGGGTTGCTTATTTCAGGAACAAAAATCAGTGAGGAAGTGAAAAAAACCCTACCAAACCCCAAATCTTTTAATCAGTTTCTGTTAAATAACAGTGGAGGACAGATAATCCCAAACACTCTACTTCCTGCCATCAGGTGTGTGAATACTTGACAGGCACAGAGGGTTTTGCAATATGAAGTCTAACCAGGAGCCAGTTCCAAATGCTGCTCCCCAGAGGCTGATAGTGTTCAATGCCTGCAAGGACTTCTAGGAAGTGTCTCAGTTTGGACTCCTCAGTGCAAAAAAGACTTTGACAAGCTGGAGGGCCCAGGGCAAGGCAGCCGTGCAGATTAGGAGGTGTGGCAGATACAGAGGGATTGAAACAGCTGTGTTTGTGCTTCTTTGGAGAAGACAAGGTTAAAGGAGAAATCTTAACACTGACCTCATCTGTCTAAGAGAAGATTTATAAAAACAAAGCCAGACTCTTCTTGAAAGTGCATAGTAAGATAATCAAGGACAATGGTCACAAATTGCAAATTCCAGTTAGCTATTGGAAATAATTTTTCACAATATAGTCAAGAGCTGAAATGGGTCACTTATAGAGGCTCTAGAACCTCCATCCTTAAAGGCAATTGCAATGCAATTGGAGGTGACTGGGCAACCTAGTCCAATTAAGTGGATCCAGCTTCAAATTTGGCCCTGCTTCAGAACTCATTTCTGGATCCTATCTTAATGATTTTGTGGTTCAAAAGGTCTTTTGTGGTTTTGAGGCCTTTTTAATGCCTCAGAGTGACTCTCTCTTATTTACAGGAAAATATTTTTTACTGAGAAAATAATGATTAAAGTAATTACTAGTAATTTTGTTCTCCTCTACCTCCAAAGGTTCTTTGAATTCTTCTTAAGGAGGAAGGCAGTGTTTTGAAAGCAGACTAATGACTTTCAGTTTGAAAAGGAAGATCCTTTCAACATAAAAGTTTTGGAAAATTCTGGAACAGAATACTCACAAACTATCTGAGTAAAGAAAATGTGGGTCCAGTAATCATACTGAACAGAACACATCACTTTGTTTCTAAAATACTCACATATCAATTGTATTATCTTTTCACTAGCAGGAAGAGAAAGATTTCTGCATGTAATCTTGGGATTGTGACCCTGTACCATAGAACTGTAGATGTTTTCTTTTATTACTGAAAATGAACTCTGGGCAGAAAAAAACAGCTGTATCACTTTTGGTCCTCAGCATTAAAAAAAAAGGAAATATTTTCTTCTAGGACGATATAATTGAGGAAATTTTGTAACAGATGGTTTTCCCACAGGGAAATTGGTATTTATTACCCTCTGGCTTCCTAGCTTCTTGGCAGCTTATGTGAGAGAGTCTTGTAGTGGGGCTCCTTGTAGTTCCCTGGTCCTATGACATCCTCAGGCAGACAGAGGCAGCCATGGCTCAGGGCACTTCCCAACTCCCAGGCTGCAGTGCTCCTCAGCAGGCTGTCATAGAGCTAGGGAGCCTGGAGAGCACAATGGATTTCAGAAAGGTGGAAATATTCCTGTAGTGGAAACACAAAGTTTGGCTTTTTGTCCCCAACCCGCACCACCCCCCC
>VZTX01005483.1:171704-266212 GCA_013400915.1 Pardalotus punctatus | reverse complement strand
AAAAAAAAGCATTAAAAAAAAAAAAAAAAAAAAAAAGGAAAAAGAGAGAGAGAAAAAAGAGAAAGAAGCAGTTCAAGGAAATATTCTCTACCAAACTCAGCAATATGAAAGTGAATGATTAGTAAACAGCAGCAATGCAGAAATGCAGCTCTTCTCTATTTACATATACACTTCTCTTGTTTTAAATTTCACTTCGTCTTCCCAAGCGTCTATATAGACATGTTGCAAAACTAATACCTCTCATCTGGACAGTTAATGGTGTTCCTAAGATTTTAGAGGGAACAGAATGCCACAAGATAGTTACACATTTACATTAAACATCTGAATTGTATTCAGAGGTGTTTGACATGGTACTGCAGACACCATGTCTTGGCTATTCAAATCCAGAATATGCTGAAATGCATCATGATTCCCTTCCAGTCTGCTCAGCATAATCCAAGCATACAATGGGGCATATACAGAAGCCACGGAGCCACAGCACAGAAAAGGCATAGACTAATCTTCCTTGGGCCTAAATATCAATTTCTAGATCTGAACTGTTTTCCAGACTTCCAGACAACAAGCACAGCCATGTTGACATACTTATTTCCATTTGAGGCCACTGTCTCAATAACCCACACTCTCCTGAGATTTACCAAAAGTGCAGTTAATGTTCCAACTGCACAGATAGGGAAGTGAGGGTAAAAAACTAGGGCTGTTCTAGAAATTCTTCAGGTATTAACTTTCCACTGTCATGCACGAGCAAAATTGACAGATTATTGCATCTAACTACAGTGCCATGTTCTAGTCCCCTGCCCCCCCATTTCTTTAATTTCTTTTCCTATAGCATGTTTTTGCAGGCATGAGAGATTGGTTTAAGTCCTTTTGTGGCCATTGACTTTGAATTTGGTTAATGAATGCAAAGAAGCTGTCTGAAACCTCTCAAAACTTACAGAAGATTCTGCTCTGAGTTGAACACTTTGAAGCTGCAATGCAAACACAGCTTTCTACAGTGATCAGTGCACTTCATTTTGAAGTTGTTTGTGTCATTAATTCGATGTGAAACAGCATAGTTTGCCATTGCTTACAAAATTAGATTTTCACATTTACCACCTCAATGCAACCAACATGCTTCAGTGTTTTTATCATATTTATTTATTGTACATATTCACTCCATAATAACTGCATTCTCCTATTATCTGGAATCTAATTTTTTTTAACAGACAAGGAATAAATGCTGCTGGAATATAAAATTATTAGAAAAATTAATTCAAACCAAGTGAAGTATGAGAAAAACTAAATAAATTGGCCTTTGCTGCATAATGAAAGCCCAGCTCATTGAGAGGAGTTAAGAGATAAGAGGGTCAAGGAGGATGTAATATTCTTATCTTGGAAGTACTGACAGCTGTGTAACCACCCACGAGAAAATTTCTGCGCTGGTGATCCTCCACTGTGTGCAGCATCTGAAGAGAAGAAACTGCAGACTGAACTAAAGACCTCCCAGAGTCCTTTCCTGTCTGAATGACCCTACAATCCTTCATCCTAGTAATTAAGTAAATTAAAAAGAGTAGCACAAAGGAAATGTGATCATCTGACAGTTATGCTAGTTTGACTCACACCATGAATGCACGCAGTGATAAGTCCTGTTCCCACTGATGTCAGTGGGAATCCTGCTTTTAGGTTGATTTGTGATAGTCTTTTACTGAGCATGAAAATGAGGAAATGCAAAATTTTGACTCCTGAAAAATGTAGAAATGGAAAAATATGTGGCACAGCAGATTAAGTAGTGGTAAAATATGTTCAGACCAAAACATCTTTGTGGTCTTATAAAAACCTTTTACATTATTACAAAATGTAATACTATTTCCCAAATTAAGGAATATACTTAAAATATTTAACTCAATTACCAACAGCTTTGTCTTTTCTCAATGTTGTCTTCTCTTTTTTGAGGTGTATGTCTGAAGAATCAGAGATTCTACATGTGGAAGGAACATTGAAATCTTGTAACAGAAATGGTGGGTTGATACCAAATATTCTGTCTGTATATTCCTGTTGAATCTTTTTTCTGCAAATGAAATTAAATCACCCATTTTATATTTTCCTCCTGTGAACAGTTTTAAGGTTAGAGTGATTTTTAAGAGCAATTCAGCTATAGTACTTCCAGGTTTTTCTTAAGTATGCTGAAAGTTCTTTGAAATTATTTGTTCTATTCTTGGTCTGAATGTTGAAATCTTATGATGAGCTTTGAAATGTGGATATAAACATTTGCATACCAATACCCAAAGTCTTCTTTTCCCTTATATGGTTCATTACAGCTTGAAGTGCATAGAAGCTTTAAGAAATCAGATTTTTTTTCTCATGGACTTATACAGTATAGTCCGTATGCTCTTCACTGTCTATGCAGAGAGAGCTGGAAGTAGCAACATTGCCAAATGTTACTTTGAAATTATGCATCATGTTCTATCCCAGAGTGTGATCTATTTTGAGAGGAAATGACGCTTTTATCCCTATTGCATGCCATCAACTGGCAATTTCCAGAGCCATCCTTTGCCAGTGTAGAAATAAGAATACCAGAATAAACACAGTCCCACAGTCCTGCTCCTTCATGCCTGGCTATAAATACATGGTCATCTGCAAGTGTCTCGTGGTATGTCCTAGGAAGTCTGTGCTCTCAACACCTGTAAGTAGTCAAATATCACTGTATGAAAGGATTACTTTTCAATAATGTATGTGTCATATTATTTATGATGCAGAAATTGGATTTAAATATGCCCTAAGATTTATGAATAGTTGTTAAAACAAGAATGTTGCTGAGGTGTTTTTATGACTCTAACACTCACTGTTCACATATTAAAGAAGATAACTACAATAAAAAGATACAATGAAGAATTTATTTCTCAAGGTGCAGCAGTTTATTGTGGTTTCCATTTCTACTCCCAGAAATACTTGAGGCTAACAAACGTTCTATTCCTGGCATTTGTGAGGATAATCTACTTCAGAAAAAGTCAACATGGTTTTTCAGCTTGTCTTGTGCTCTGGCACAAAGAATACACTTTCCTACTGCAAGGATTTCCAGTTTTAAGAATACAAGGAATGCTTGTGGTTCTGACAGAATTATTATGTTTGCAACAATGCATCTGTCTTAGAGAGATTAACAGCCTGTGAGTTCTGTAAAATGAAATTAACTGAATTTTGTGATTATATACAAAATCTTTTGCCTTTCAAACTCCCTGGTAAAAAATTCTCAATCTTTTTCGTAGAAAGATGATTCTGAGTGCACCAAGATTCCTACAGATACCTTATGTAAGATTTAGGATAAACTGCGTCATCTTTCAGGAACACTGATGTTGGAAGCTATATAAACTCTGCCTTTGACAGGCCTGCCATTGTTTGAAAGTTGCTTTAACTGCTCTCACTTCAGAGGAATACTTTAAATATGAAATTGCACATGTGGACAGAGTCAGAAAACCTGGAAGATACTCCCAAACAGCTGAACTAAAATTGAACGATTTTTGACAGACAGTGTGCAAATAAAATCTGAAATATTACTTATTTCATCCATGTCACAAAAAAATGTAAAGCTCACCTTTGTTTAGCCATGGTGACCAAGATGAATCTTTTCACTGCTCCAGTTCTTTCTGGAAACTTTTTTGTTTCATTTTTTTTTTTTTTTTAACCTGGCACACTTCTTAATTTCCAATTATCCTACCTTCCTAAAGGATGGAAGTAGCCATTGTAACTCCCTTGTAAAAGCCTCTCCTTAAGCTTTTCCTCTCCAGAATATTTGCAGCCATCTTGAGCCTACTGTGGTAAACTAATTTTATACATGGTCTTTGGCTAAGAAACAACAATAAAGATAAAATAAAACTAATTTTGCAAAATGATGCTATGAAAAGACTAAAGAATAAAGCAGCGGCACCTCAACCAGACTGAAGGTCAGCTTTTCCTTTGCTACTTTTCTATCACTGAATACAAATGGCAGTGTTGGATGCCTAAGTATTTTCCACAAAGAACATATGCATTTTTAAGTACATTTGAAAAAAAAGTATATGCTGGCTCAAAGAAAGCACAGTACTGCCAGCATTCTTTTTCCTCTCTGAGGCAAGTCATGTTCCTGGAAGCACAGAAGTTTCAATTTAGCAAAGGTCACCATGATGCACATTTTTGATGTCTCTAGTGATATTCTTGCTCATCACTACACAAGACACAAGTGTTTGTCACCATAAAAAGCTAAAAGATCAGTCTTAGCACAATGTAACAAGCTTAAAAAAGACCTTGGCCTGAAAAAAAAATCTGGTTTTTTGCTTTATCCAAAGAATATGAATGTGCAAAACCTATAAAAGTTAAACACCTTTCAACCAAATGTTTGTTTTGGGCTTAAATTTTATTTCTTATATTTATTACACTATTATTTGCATTTTTTTTAAACATTCCTAGATAGTAATGCATTTAATACTCTTCATCATTCTGTGACTAATTAGTCTTTTTCCTGGCAATTTTCCTTTTTTCATTTGTTTCACTTTTCCTGATGCACACATGGCCAAAGTATGCAAATCAGTTTCCTAAAGTCTGCTAAGCATTCAATGAGACCAGAATATTTAGGTAACTCTGTGTGCTCTTTCAAATTGTCACTGTTTACTTTCTTTGGATACTGACATGGAAAGGACATATGAAGGAGTTAAACATTAACCAGAACAAATGAAAAATAAATTAACAGCCTTATACAATCTAGAAAATTGGTTTTACGGGGTCTTCAAATCCTTGTCTCAGCTGCAGCCAGAAGCATTTATAGCTTCATCAGTCCTGGTAAAAGTTTGTTTCAATTACTCTTTAAGGGCACCACTACTGCAGGCATTCCCATTTCCCAAGCTCTCCAAAGTGTATTTATTATGGTAAGAAAATATCCTGATATTTAAACTGATTTTCCCTGTTGCAGTGCATCTCATCCACTCGGCAAATTATACATACAAATAAGCTTTAAAAAAAATTGGTGTATTTATAAAATTTTTATTACATACTGCTTCCTCTCCTTCATCTTTCACCCCTTGCAGGTCAAGTTCTCTAGTTATTTTTCCCTCTCTTTTGTCTGCTGTTTCTAGTTGGCCTACACTGATGTACACTGAAAGACCTACTAAAAACTAGGTATAGCTGAGGCCTTACTAATGGTAATAAAGCCGAAGTTTATTTCATGCCTCTTGAAATCTATGTTATAAAATATCCACATTCTTATCTGACATAGTTCATTCATGTTCAGATTGAGATCTATTCCAGCTGTCAAATTTGCTGAAGAACAGCTACTTAAGTAATTGTTCCCTTGTCATATTAGTATTTTTTTGCCTAAGTTATTGCCTTGCACTTTTCACAGAGAATTTCATCCCTAATAAATCTCATTCTGTTATTTTAGACTCCTCATTTTGCCTTTCCTTTTTAAGGGCATATGTGAGACTAAAGCAAGTATGACTCTGAGTTATTAATGAAAGACCAACTTCTATGACTGGCTGAGAAGATATCAAGGACTAAAATATTTATTACTAAACCTTAGAGTTTCAGATGTTAATTAGATTTTACCTTACCCAAAAGTGACAGAGTAATAATTTGCTTCAGTTTATGTCTTTTTGCCTATAGTTAAGAGCAGTACTCTACCCTCAGAGTTGGATGTTGCCCTTCTAACCCTTGCTGTTGATTACTCTATAACAAAATACTGTTGTGAGCTCTCTGAATGGTTTTACTTAAGTTCTGTTTATAATATAAATCTAGGCCAAACTTTTGTTTGTCTGAGCATGTCCCACACATTTGCACTATTTAGTTCAAGCAGCTTCCTCAGAAATGGATGGATAGAGTACTGTAAGTTGGCTGAGTCCCAACATGACCAAGGCCATGTAAAAGAAAGGCTAGGATGTTCAAGGAATACTTTAGCCTTGTGAACAAGTTATTATGAGCTCAATTGTGAAGCTGCTCTCATTCTATTGCATCTGGAAAAAGAAATTTGAAGGAAATATTAGGGATGGAAACCTTAAATAAGGCTAAATTTCAAAGATAACAAATGGTATTTCAAAAGGTTGGCTTCTCAAATGGCCTTCCATGAGTAGAATCTATGATTTCTTGCTGAATCTCAGGAAATTGTGTGAGAGTTTACCAAAAGTTCCATAGGGAAATAATTATTTTCCCCCACTTTTTTTTTTAAAGTACACAGAAACAGAAAACATATATTCATTAATTGTAACAAAAATATGTCGATCAAATGGTATTTATTTGTTCTAGTTTTATTATTTATTTTTTGTTCACAAAATAAATATGCCTACATAGCCCTCAAAGTCAACCTAGAATTTAACCTAACATACTTAATATTCCCTTTGATGTTAAATACTTAAGATTCTCATGCATACTACAACAGAGACAAAATAAATCAGTTACAAACAGACAATCCTGCTTTGATTGTTACAAGGACCAGCAAAGGGAACTGCAAAACCATATGCCCATAAGGCAAGTCCAACAAAAGTTAGTCTGTGTGTTGTGTGTTTATGTGAAATTCATCAGGAATGGGATGCAGAGGCGACAGCAGCCACCGCCCAGTCCTAGCGAGACTGAACTGCACACAAAACCTCACTTCCTGTTTTCTTAGCAGAATCCAGTGTCTCATGTTCTCCAGAATGAAAGAAATCAATAAAGGGGTCTCATCTGCAGCTGGTAAGAGCATTCTTTTCACCAAATAATGAGCAAGAGCATAGCAGATTTTCTTTCCAAAAGGAACATATTTGCGTTTTCCAGAAAATACTTTGTGAGATTCATGTGTTCTTATTTTTTTTGTATGAAAGACCAATCTGCCAAACAAATGTGTTCTGCTTATTTGACCAAAAATTTACTGAGGTCCTAAAGAAGAAATAAAATCTCAATTTTAGGGAAAGGGTAGGTGGAAGAGACATCCCATTTTTCCCTCTTTTGCTCTGGTGTGAGGCAAACTATCAGCTGTTAAGTGCTGAACTGCTGAAAAGATGTGCACAGGTTGGCAAAGAAGTTGGGAGTGTCCTGAAGAGGTTCTCAATGAATGCACGCAATGCTGACCCCATCACAGGAACAAGATTGTAAAAGTGGAACTATATCAAAGGGAAAACTAAAAGGACAGCTGATGCTGCCTGAGCCTAGTGAAGAGCCAGGATGAAATTACATGTGGTTTGTTTATCTTCACCCAAGAGGGGCTACAAGCCTCTAACATTTGAACAGATATTTTCCACCATGGCAGGGATGTTAGAGGCCATTCCATGTGTGTGCGGTTTCTCAGCATAACTCTCCTTCTCACATCTATTTTGGTCTAACCTTTTGTTCATGTACACAAAACATTATACTGGGTGCTGTTTAAATGGGAATTGTTCATAATCACACAAGAAGGGCAAAAAAACCAGAGAATAAAGTATGAAATTCTGATTTTCAGTCCAAAGATATGTCAAAGTTGGACCAGCTACTGGAAGTCTTAATAAACTGAAGTAAGATGAAATTCCTGTAAACCATGTATGTACTTCCTATATGTTTCAAGGTCTGTGAAGGAAAGATATTAATGCAGGTCTTTCCATTCAGTACAAGACCTTTTGAGAATTCCTCTTTCTATATGGCCAATTTAATATTCTTTTACTCATTAAAAGGTTGGAAATTTCTATTGCTTGCCAGGCAAAACTTTTGGAGAAGGTACTGGAAATTAGTTTGGAAGGTATTTTGTGGCCTGGAAATAACTACAGATGTTTATTGCCAGGTATATATATTTATTTTTTTTANTGCCAGGCAAAACTTTTGGAGAAGGTACTGGAAATTAGTTTGGAAGGTATTTTGTGGCCTGGAAATAACTACAGATGTTTATTGCCAGGTATATATATTTATTATTTTTAAACTAAAATAGGAAGAAAAGACCTACCTCTAAATTATACAGGATTCATCAATAAAAGAACAGTGATTTGAGGAGGTTATTTACATCTTTTTAGACATCTAGAAGACCAGGTAAGGAGATGGGGCTCCGTCCGCGGTCAACATATTGAAATATACCTCTGCTAGAGTCAGTTATAGCCCAGCTTTGCTGCTCTGATTTGTCCCCTTCAGGCACCTTTCTTTCTCTATTGACAATGGAGACAGATACTTTTGAGCTCTGGATTTTGTTACAGAGCAGTGAAATTATCATGCAGTTATCTGTAATATTACTTTGAAACAGGCCAGAAAAACAAATTCTCTAATCTGCTAAACGTATGATCTGAAAGTCATATCACACCTGTAGGAAAGGACATAGATACCACTTTTATGTGCCCCATTTTTGTTAAGAGAATCATAAACTGTCTTGACACATTGTGCTGATGGCAGCCTGGTGCCCGGATTGATCATGGAATTTGGACTTTAAATCACTAAGTTGAAAATGGAGGTTACATTTTCTAAACCATATATCTCTAATTTCAAAAAATTAAGCAACTGTATTTCAGCTTGATCCTGTAGATCTTTCTGTCCCTAATTATTCTTCTTGACCCATATTCTGACCTGTTTAAGCCTTAGTTTAATATCTCAATGAATTCCACAAGCACTTCCTAAAATAAAGGAGTATTTAAAGGCAATAAAGCAATAAAAGTGATAAATATGACAAAATGTACCCAGTAGTTTGCAAAACTATTCTTCTATGGAAACAACTGTCTTTTCCTAGCAAAATGTGAGGGAATAAAACAATTGCAACAAATCCTTTTTCTCCATATTTTATCATGAAAGAAAATGTATTTATCTTACTCAGGACAACTAGAACTATAAGAACTAAATATGAATTCAAGGTTATTCCCTACAATCTTAATGATACCTTATTAAATTTGGAGGGTTTAGTATATGAATATAGCATTTCTGTTAGATTTGTCTATCCCTGAGTTAAAGAAAGAAAAAAAAAACAGCTGAAACATTGCAAGATGATCTTTATCTGGAAACAAAAAGGGTTACATAGCAGAGAAAAAATGTGTACAGACACCAGAGGTCAGTGAAACCTATCTTGTCAGCAGGGACTGAGTCAAAGAGTAGGACAAAGGTGCAACTTCAACCAGCATCTGAAATTCATTAGATTTCCAAATGTAAATTCCAATACACATCGGGAATTTGAGCTCTAAGTCTCTATGATGTTCCATACTCATATCACCCCTCCAAGTAATCTATTATTCTTGAATGCTTTCTTTGCTTTATTTTGACTTTTTCAATCACAGTGATGGTCATCAGAACTAAATATATGTTACATAGGAATGAACAACATATCCTCTAATCAAACTGTAAAGAAACACAATATTGCATTTTAGCCCAAACCTGCAAACGCCATTAAAAGAAGATAATGAAACACATGATGTGCATTTTTCTTGCTGTATATTGGACATGATTTACAAATTTTGTGGTGTTCTTTTTCACACAGCCATGTTTCATAAAGACTTATACCCCATCTGGTTGAAAGTGACCACAAAACAGATCAAAGTCACAGAGAGATCAGGGCTGGAATGTCTCTTTGGCTCAGAACAGCAAAGAATAGCCTTTCTGAAGAATTTTGAAAAGTTCTTAATGCCCTTTTCTTTCTTCTCCAGCTGTCTTCCCCCTTTTTACTGGATTTTTTTCCCCTCTATTTCTTTCCTATTCCTCTTTTTACAAGTTTTCTTATGGGAAAAACAAATCAAAGAGCTCTTAATTTGAATCTAACTTTAAAAGCTCCAAAGCATAAGTGAATCTGAGATCAGATACAGTTAATAAACCCTAGCTCTAACAGGCATCATTTATGATAGTCTTCATTTAAGTTCCTCCATGATTTTCTGCTTAGGAATAGGGCTGTCATCTTTCATCTTCTCTTTTTATCTGGACTGCTCTTTCACTTATCTTTGATGATACAAATCTCTATAGCTCCAATGAAACCAACTCAATTGTACTAATTTAAAGCAGCTGAGATATTTTTCTGTCCTCTGCTCTGTACTTATTTGACAACAAGAAGTCTTTAGATTACCACTTTATGGTTTTGGTGCTTAGACATTTGCTCTACACTGATTTTGCCAAATTGATTTTATTTTTCGTTCAAGATTGCTTATAACTTACCTACTGTTCAAAGATATACTCCCTTTCCTCTTCTGCTTTTCTCTGATGAACATTTTCTTTTGGAACTCCCTGTAACTCTATAATGTAGTCTCTTCCTTTGGGAGGAACCAGGCCTCTGTAATAACTATTATGACCTAACTTCCATTTGTCATGCTTGTGTCCACCACTCAGCTTTTTTCTCTGTTTAAATTTAGTTAGAAGCACTTAATTTATTTTCCAGTTTTGTCAAAAAACTAATCGTGAGTTTCTATGATTTCCCTTTTTTTAACTCCAAATACCTTTATGTCGTCTGTATAATTGAAATATTAGAAACATTTACTCAAAACAACTATGTCCATCTCTCTTCATGTTAAAATAGAATTGTTTTTCTCTCTCTTCACCAGAAAGAATTATTTCTTACTTAATTTGTTAATTTTTTTTATCACTCTTGATGTCTTGCTAGGCTAGAGCAGAGGACCTGTGGGAACCCCATGAAGTTCCACAAGGCCAAAGGTAAGGTCCCACACATAGGACAGGACTATCCCAAGCACAAACAAAATTTGGGCAGAAAATAAACTCAGGGCAGCTCTGAGGAGGACTTGAGGCACTTGCCAGTGAGAAGGTCAACATGACCTGACAATGTGTGCTTGCAGTCCAGAAAGGCAAACACATCCTGGGCTGTGTCAAATGCAGTGTGGCCAGCACGTCAAGGGAGGTGACTCCCCCTTCTGCTTCATTCTCATGAGCACCTTGGAGTGCTGCATCCAGCTCTGGGACCCTATTGTAAGAAGGATGTGGACTAGTTGGAGTGAGTCCAACAGAGGGCCACAAAGATGATCAGGAGGCTGGAGCCTTTTTATTGGATCACAGTTAGACAGTTCTTGTGTTCTCGTTATTTCTACCATCTCTACCTCTTTTCCAACTCCCAGATTTGCACTCCTGAAATGCCTATTGATGGACAAGTCTGATTTGCGCCACTAGTCTGAGAAATCTGCTACCATCTTGAGCCTGTGCTCTTCTGCATTGCATTTTATGCTAGTTATACACAGTTCATTTCCTGCAGAATAACTGCTTGTAATTAGTGTAAACTGAACTTGAACTACAACAACCTTGGGCAATGGTTAACTGACTGCTAAAAAGTTGCTGTCACGACTAAAACAAGATAACATCAGCTCAGCCCAAGAAAAGCCCAGGTAAATCCAGAGACCTGTACCGTAAAGTTAGTACAAAAGCAGGAGGAAGGACACTGAAATTTGACTTCTTATAAAAAAAATAATTGTTCAAAAAGAATGAGAAATTTTATTCAGCAATTGTTCAAAATTGCAAGCCAAAATTAATATTTCTACAGTGATAGCACAACCTAATGAAAGGCAGCCATAGACAAAAATTAAATAAGTGCTGCTTCTTTGCATCATCATTGTACAGGAACATCTGCTTAGACTGTGTTTCCCCTGAGGAACAAAACTACATGCGCAAAAGCCTCTTTGTGATAGAGTGGATTAGAAGATGGAAAAAAATCCCAGTACTTTCCCCTTATAAAACCAGAATTTAGCCATTCTGAGATGCCAGGAAAATGGCTCATGAAACCAGAAAACCTTGAAAAGGGTACTAAGGACTTGAATAGCTGCAGTGTGTTTGGTATATTGGCAGCAAAATGCCGTTTCCACCAGAACTTCTGCCACAGATCACCATGCTTCTTAAGAAATATGGGCCACTTGAAGCCACATGAAAGCAGGTTTGAATTCCAGTGGAGAACGTTAAGCAGCGGAGAAAAAATGAAACAACAATAAATTATTATTATCTTATGTCAAAGTGCAGGAAGTATGGGTGAAGGGAATGACTTTCTTCTTTGCTGTAATGACCACAAATCAATTTCCTGGCACTACTCAATGAAGAATCATAATTCCAGTCTTCAGAAATGGTTGTCCTGGTCCGCAACCAATTACCACACTCATTCCAAGTGAGATCTATATTTACTGGTGATTCTTTCTGCACCTCACAACAGTGAGGTAGGAAGTTCCCAAAATTCTGCGAGATACCAGATCCACCTCTGCAACAGATCCATATCTTCCTTTGATGACACAAAGTTACCCAGAAATTACAAGTAGCCTTACAATAAAAATGCTGTGTTAAAGGAAATCATCTTCAGATCTTCAGAAATCTCTTAAGGGAATCAATCAAAGTTTAGCTGCTGAAGCAGCAAACATCACTAAATCGTTGTTTGTTTCTCATTCCCTCCAGAGGTATTAACAGCAAAATGAAGGTCTGATTTCCATGCCACTTTGTCTGTACTAGCATTGTTGATCTGAAACCTATATGGAGTGTATAGAAAAACAAAGACAATTGGAACACTGGGATTAGATTTTATGTTTATATTACTGTACAGAAGGAGGTTAGGTTTCAAATTCAAGGAAACACCTGCCATATTAAGGATGACATTTCCATACATCTGCTGAAATGGGTTTGAATGTCTGGGATATTAAACCAACCATTTCCTAGCAGAAACCCACAGAAGACGGGGTGGAAAAATAATTTCTGACTGATATTTCTGCACTGATACTGCCATGGGACTACAACAGTGGTAAGCAAAAGGGGTCAAATACCTCCAGGTTTCACTTCCCGCTGCTGTCTAGGAAAAGAGGTAAAAACTCCAAGGCTGGGGAGCAGAGGGGAAACAGCAGCAGATGGAAAGAAAATGATGTTACCCCACTTGTTTTGGGTCAATTTGTCTGATCATTTTTGATTTGGTGCAGAGACTCTGTAAGCAGGCTATATGCAATTTTTAATTGATTATCACACACAAAAAAAATTAGTCTTTCATGAGCTGTTAGACTAAGTATCCATGTGCTCAGCACCTCCATACAGCACACAGAAGGTTTGCTGGCTAGACAAGAGGGGAAAGTTGGCCCTTGTGGCTTCTGCGGCTAAGGTCTCAGTCCTGTTGGGTTGCCCTTTTCCTCCAGTCCTGTTGACACTGGTAATTTTAACAGGTTGACCCAAAGCTTCCTAAGAAACCACAAGCAGAGCCTCTTGTTTTTTCCACTAGTATTGTGTACCTTTTCAAGTGGATATTTCTCCTCTAGTCTTTACCTGTGATCCTGGGCTGACAAAGGGGAAAGGTTGCAATCGAACTTATAGAGACACTAAGGAGAGATAAGGGTGTAAGAACAGAATGTATATTGAGCCTCAAATATGTCTTATCAGATCTATGTGGATTCAGTGAGAATTTGAAAATATCATGCTCAAAAGAAAATTAAAACAAACAAAAAAAAAAGTAAATCAGAAAGTTAATCAACTGGTTCTGCCAAGAAGTCACATTAAATGCACACCTTACACTGAGAGATTAAGTAGCTTGCAACCAAGGTGTACACAATAGGATTTGTTTTAATTGTAGCATTTCACAAGTATTACAGACTTACATATTTTATATATCTTTATGATTAAAGATATAGGTGAAAAGGTTCCTTGCAATAATCTCACTTGAATACACTTTGAATATAACACTGTTTTAAAACATTTGGTACAGCAGGCAGGAAGTATTAATGTTAATTTATTTAGAAAATTGTGAGTGACCTGATTGTGACTTGTATGTTGCCTCACAGATAGCAAGCCTGTTCATCTACATGTTGAGAATAGTTTGACTGATAGGTCTCTTCTTCTCAGACTCAAGTAGATGGAGGTTTGAGAGAGTCATGTTCTCTTTTTTTCTTTTTTTCATTTTCAAAATAATTTACAGGAAACACCTTAACATAATTCACTTTATTTTTAAGATATTTATTTGTACATTTATTGTTCCAGGTTATTGTAGGACAGGGATGCCTTATATTTGGACAGATTTAGGTAGCCATTTGCTGTTATCTGAAGCTCTCTGATATATGACACACTTCCTAAATAGCAGAAGGATGTTGAAGGATGGGTAATCTAGAGATTTATACGTGGTTCTAATTTCTTATGAAGAGGAAGAAGTGAGAGTGTTTTTTGTGTTCTGTGAAGATCTTCCTAAGAGTAAAAATGAGTATTTAAATTTTTTGTTTATTCTCTTTCACATGAGAAAGAAATTATCCTTTATCATGGAAATACATATCCTACATCAGAAAACACCTAGACTTACTGATTGAAGGACCATAGCATCCATGAAGCAGTCTTATTAAGCAGAATTTCCATTTAATTTTATGTTGCCAAATTCCATGAAGCCCACGTACCTGTAGGGAAATTCAGTCACTTTGTGGGGCCAAAAGTAGCTTTTTCTGTGTCTTATTTAATTGTGCAGTACTTTGAATCCCTTTGAAATCAATAGCTTCCATTTTGGCATTTATTCTGCTATGTTCACTAGTGTCTATCTTTCTTTATTTTGTCATTTACTAAAAGAGGAGAGAGTATCAATTTCCTCCAGTTCTCCCCAACAGCATTTTTAAGTAGAAAAAGAATAAGTAGTTCATAAGAAAATTATTCTCATTCCAGTAGACTCACACGTACATTGCCCAAAAATACTGTGGTCATTGCAATGACTTTAATTAGAGAAAGATGTTCTCTAAAAATACCTTTGAACAGTACTTCATCCTTTATTTGCTGGACAAAACAAAATTGTTTCTGAGTCCCAGACCCAAAGAATTAAGTCCATATTATTTCTGTTTATAAATCATTAGTCATAATGATTTTCAGCCAGTAAACCTCCTGATGTTAAGGGGCAGAAACATGTACACATTAGTCTGCTCCAGATGCCACTGGTCTCTATTGGCTCAACAGCTTCTGACTACTGAATATGCTATTTTATTCCAAAATTTGAAGTGCTCTGTATTGAAAAATGAATAAAGAATAACAAATATGTAATTTTTCTGATTATGTTGAAATTCTGTGTCGGAATTATT
The DNA here is from genome assembly GCA_013400915.1 of Pardalotus punctatus. Lineage (NCBI taxonomy): Eukaryota > Metazoa > Chordata > Aves > Passeriformes > Pardalotidae > Pardalotus > Pardalotus punctatus. The sequence continues at coordinate 251,312 of VZTX01005483.1, read as the reverse complement.
ATTGTTTTCTCAGTAGCTTTTCCTCTTTTTGCACATTATGAAATAAAACCATGCTTTGTAAATATTCTTTAAAATTATAGAAACATTGATAGCAAGGTTATAGAATTTGTTTACTTTGTAGATAAATCCAAGTTATTTTGATCAGTGATAATTTAGGGATATCACAAATTTGTAATTATAGAGTAACATTTCCAGAAGGTTTATGAAGCCATTGTAATTTCTACACAGTTTCTAGCTCAACATTGCACAACACTTCGCTTTACTCCTTGAAGCATTATGTTCCTGGCTTTCAGTCTTGCTTGCTGTGAGTTTTATTATTTTCTCTAGGGCAGCACTAAGAAAAGTTTGGTCCTGGTAGGTTTGGTCCTGGTAAGTTGAACAAGCTCTTAAAATCACAAGTAGCTCGCATACGACCTGCTAAAATCCTATTTCCCATCTGCTCTGCTTCCTGCTGCTGCTGTTTCCTCCCTTGTAGGACAAGATGGGTATTCTTAGCTGAGAAGGTAGTGACGTTTGAGAAGTTCACAGCCTTGAAGGATGGGAAGAGGAGATTCCTCCCTGCCAGCTTCTCACCAGAGCCCTTAACACTTTTTTTGTGTCAGCATTATCACCCACATTTAGTAATAACTAGTACCCAGATAAGAGTGTGTCTGGCTTTCTACTGCTGATTTGCATAATAAATAAAAGCACACGCAAAACCTGCAGGGATCTTTTTGGATTGTGAGCCATTTGCATTACTGCACTCATTCCATACAGTAAAACCCAAATAATACTAATTAATTTTAATTCTAGGAATCTGAAATACACTATTAAATTTCAGTTAAGGATGACTGTGAATAGACAACTATTCTTTTATATGGATGGTAGGTAATGTGGCTACTACCCAGAGACTGTGTCCAAGGCAGAGAGTACTACCAACAAGTGAGAGGAACAGTCTGGGACTTAGAATGCCTGTATTCACATTCCTGTGGCCAATACATTTCAGGATGTTTATTTTTATTGTAAGTATGATATTACTTACCTCTTCTACATCCACTACAGTCCTTGGATAACCAATATAGAATCACAGAATGGCTTAGCTATGAAGAGACCTTAAAAATCATCTCATTGCAACACGCCTTCCATGGTCAGGGATACCTTCCACTAGATCAGGTTGCTTGGGGTCCCATCCAGCCTGGCCTTAAACACTTCCAGGAATGGGATATCCATAACTTCTCTGGGCTACCTGTTCAATGCCTCACCACCCTCCTAGTAAATAATTTCTTCCTAATATCTAATCTCAATTTACTCTCCCTCAGTTTGAAGCCATTCCTATCATTATGAGTATAGAAAGTGTAAAGGTGCTTAGAATCACTTAAGCAGAATTAATTGTATGCTATTATATTCTGTTAGTACTTTGCAGTCAAGTTTTATTGCTAAAATAATTTCTTCATCTCTGATTCCAAGTACGGTAACTGAAAATGGCATATTTCTCATAAAAATCACTTCTGTCACTCATGAGGTCTCTTGAATCTGTGTATTTAAATAGTTCAAATAGGGAAAACCAGAAATGTTTTTAGTTTTTTGAGTGTGCTTTGGTATTAACTAGTAGCAGAAAGCTTCCTGTGTTAGGCAATAAAGCAAAGAATTTTTTTCCATGAGTGGAATGTCATGTATTATCAAACTGAGTCCTTTCTGTTTCTCATAGTTTTCCCATGTGTTTATTTAAAGGGCCTTACTGAATCACAGCTTGAATATTTTGATCCCGATTTATTTTGGGCCTTTTATTAGACTTGGGTGAGCTATCAATTTGTATAATTGTTATTTATTATTATGCTGCTCCAGTGGTATGTATGTGGAAGAGAATGCTAAATTTTTAAATTGTTTAGATGACATTTACTAGAATATTCATCATAATTTAGTTAATAGAGAAGCTATATTATGATATTTTGCAAATGAAAACATGGAATAAATCTCTCAGAAACAAAATTTTGACATTTATTTTTATTCTTTGTCTATATTCTGTAATTTATCTCTGTAATTTAACATTCAGATGTCTTCATATACTATGGAATAGTTGCACTTAAATACATATTCAGGTTACATTTTACATGAATACAGCTTAAGACATAACATTTAAACCCTGCACACTTTAGGAATGGTTTACTTGTTCTCCATGTAGACAGTGTTATACAATAGGCTCAGGACTTATGTCCCAGACTTTGATGTTTTATAATGGAGAGATTTTTTTCAAAATGCTATGGGATCTGTGTGTTTTCCAGGAAATCCTTGAAAATCTTCAACTTAAACCAGAAAACTTTAATTTTTTAAAAATACAATTAAGAGCTCTTAATTGTATAAAAATCACATTGATCACTTTTAGTCCTTGTTGACCCCTACAGAATCGCTCCAAGTCTGTAACATATTTGGAAAGGTTATTGCCTAGTTTGGAAACTGTGTACACACATTGTGGAGACTGTTCTCTTGATACCATATATATATATATATATATATATATATATATACACACACACACACATATATATTGCACATAGTGTTAGTAGAGCCTTGGATAAAAATGGAGAAAACCTTCAGAAAATACACAAACAGTTACACATCTTCATCAAAGCTTGTAAGGATCCTTGAAAAACTGCTACATCTAAATGATTTTTCAAACTTAATAAAATTAAAATAAATTGGAAATAGGGGAGAAATTGAAAGACAAGAAGTCTGACATATTTAGACAGAACAACATATACACTGTAATTCTCTGTCCTGCTTAAAGGAATTACGTGTCTGAGCTGTATTCTATCTTGTCAATTATCTCCAAAGGCCACCACTCTTTTTCAGTTTATTTGAAATCTTTTTTTACTCTGGTCCCTTTTACCTTTGTTTCAGATACAAGTATTCAGCTTGTCAGGAAAAACATGATTAAGTATCAGACAGAATATTCATGAGGGTTAATCTCTTTTCCAGCTTCTTGAGGCAAAAGGGGAGTAAAGAAGAGACAAAAACGGAGACAGGCAGATTGTTCTTTGGAGAATGACTCAAAAGAGGACTTTTATTTAGATTTCTGTTTAAAAATAGCCATTGTGAATAAGACTTCTTTATCCACCCCTACTACTTGTGAGATAACATTGACGAAATGTAAGGTCCCTTTAGATGAACTTTAAAGGCCCCTTCTATCCCAAACCATTCAATGGTTCTATTAAAAAATTAAAGCATCCACTCTAAAAGAAAGGAACCAAATATTAGACCAAAAGAGGCACATTGAACTATGTACTTAATAGTAATATAAGTATAGATGTAAGAAATATACACAATGAAATAATTTCTCATAAAATGACAATTTAGTTTTTACTGTGATTACCCCTTAAAATAAATCAGTCCTGATCATCCTTTGCAGGATTCATCAGCTCTGAAATGTCAGTCAGATTGATATGCTGTATTAGCCAAAAATACACAAGTTTTCTGTAAACCCCATGGATTTGTAGAAATAAATCCCTACCTTTGTTCAGTTTACAGCAGTACATCTGCTTTTTGCTATGTGACATTGTTTTAATGGTGACAATCCGATAGGTTTAGAGAGGAATTGAATTCTCCCAATAACATGAAAAACTAAGAAATATTTTTTCAATACCTATGGTTTTGCAAAGAGGTAAATTTATGAAATTCAACAAATAAACCTGCAAAAAAAGGAACTTACTGGATTAGCCGAAGGTGTGTAGTTCAATAATCATGAAGAGATCTTTTATTTTAGTATCCTTTAGTATCCTTAGCTTGTGAGAAGGATACATGTCTTCATTTTCCTTTCTTCTAATTTCCCACTAGCATGAAACATGGCTAATTTTCCCACTGGCAGTCATGTTACATTGTAAAAGTGTTAATTGGTGATTGTAGGATAAAAATAGATCTTCAATCATTTACCTTTACTTCTCATTGGCTTTCATCTACTTTCTTTGACAGTTATACCACTCAAACTTGTACTTCATGAAGTCACTTCTCCATACCAGTAATCTAGTTAGTAGAAGCATAACCGGACAGATAATGCTCATTAGATACTAAATCTGACTATCCTCCATTCCTTTTGTTGGTGTTGAGGATACATATTTGACCCTTCCCAATGTCTTTAGGATGAGTCCTGTTTCAGGCTTGTGACATTCCCCATTGTTTTACTGGGAGGACTGTGTACGTGTAAGGAAGCACCTTTGCTCAGCAATTGGACTAATGGAACCTCTTTGGACACCTGAAGACAAGAAAGAAAAAAGGTGCAATACATAAGAAAACAGTTGGCCAAACCCAGTGTAGACAGATATGTCATCAGGGAATAAAATATTAGAAACAATATTTGTATATTTTCCTCTTTTTCAAGAAGGATTCATAACACATTTTTAAAAAGAAATTTTACACAATGCTTCATAGAGGGGCTGTACTCAGGTCAGCCCAATTTCTCTTGCATGCAGTCATTTGATAATCATCTGCTACAAATGCTTCACAGCATATGGTATTCCCAAAAATGTTGTTTCAGATCCAATAAAGAAAGCCACTTGCTGTTTTTGAAATGCCATTCCAGACAAAACAACTCCAACTCTGCAGTTCATAAGGCATCCAAGACTGATTATTTTTAAAAAAATCCCTAGGAGTTAGTATTTATTTCCTTGCCTGCAATCCTTGCAAAAGTTGGACTAATATTATCCCAGTTTGAAAATGGACTTTACTGAGATGATTTTGAGGGCTATGTGTCTTCCCTTACTAGGAATGCCAATGGATCCCAGGACTAGTTTTGGGATTAGTCACTTTAATGCTTTAATTCCTATTCTGATACCTCCGGGATTCTTCACAAATCAAATACTTTTTTGACTGGAGGGACACTGGGTGCCCATTCTAATTTTGTGTTTTAAATGTGAGATGTTTGTCTTTTTTTTCCATGTGCAGAAGATTGCACAGATTCCTACTGTATTTAGAGAAAGGACTAACATCTGTTTTTATTGTGAAGATCGGTGTCTACCAAATGCTGAGCTAAGCTCTGCCATTTCCACAAGGCATTCCTTTCCAGTAAGCATCCTCATCTTTGTGGCACTTATTTCTTCAGGAAAGTGGATTCTCCCACAGGCTTTCTTCGGCGATCTAGTTTTTGACAATGTTAGAGGCAGTTTGAAAGCTTGAACAGATTTTTCTTTGTTTATCTTATGTTTAAGTAAACTTGGTTTTAAAACCACAACCCAATCAGATCATTACCCTCCAGTGACTTGCATTCCCTGTGAAGCAGCTATTTTCATATGAGTCAGAAACACAAACTGCTGTTTTGTTTAATGTATGCTATTTTTCAAACAATGTTTCACATCAGAAAATTCTGCCTACTCGACAAGCATAGAGGAAGGGAGGTGTGGGATTTTCAGAAGCCACCTAGAGCATCAGGATACCAAGTTTCCATTAATTTTAATGGAAATTGGCTCCCTCACCCTTCAGGTATGTTTGAACACTTTCTCTTTACAGCACACACTGCAGAAAACTTTGTCAGTTTTTTTTCTTAAATCACAATAATTTTATTATTTCTCACTTTACTGACGTCACTTAGAAAAGTCTTTGTTCAGATTGAAAAATAAAATTTAATGGAGAAGCATATTTATTGGAAATTATTGTGATCATAAGCTTTTGAAAAAAAAAGGGATGTTTCTTAGACACACATTCCTTGCTTTTGAGTGTCTTTAGTCTTAGAACAGAAGATGACAGATGTGTAAAAGCTCTCCAGGCTACCACCACTGTCCTTTCACCCATATATTTCCACATGGCTTATGAGCACTGTAGTCTTCTCAATGGAAGAGTTCGATTTAGAGCAGGATCCACTGCTATCCCAGATCCCACACTTGTATCTCATCCTTTTGCTTTTCATTATTTGATTTTTTTCACTGATAAAAAAATTCTTCTCTGAGCAAGATTAACTGACTGAAGTCAACATCATTGCACTAAAAGAATTTAGTATGTGATGAGTCAAGTTTCTTTAGAGATATAAAAATATCACAGCTATTCATATCACTTTGATGCATTTTCTTAGAATCCCCTGCATGGCTCATAAAAAGAGGAAGGATATTACAGACAGTAAAACTTGCTCAGCCCACACAGAGACATAGACATGCCCATGATAAACATGCATTGCAATGGGCTTATTCCTTCCTTGGTTCTTTTGCAGAGGACTAGGTGCTCTCTGGATGAAAAATGAAGTGTGAAATGGACCTTCTACCAACCAAAATGGACCTTTCCTCATGTGTGGTTTTAAGAGCAACTGCTCTGGTTTGGTTTTGTTCTGGTTTTACTAAGTGTGTCATATATGTCAGATCTTGCAAAGGCTGAAGCAAAATCTTGGAAAGCTGCCAATAAAATGAACTTTTCTCAAGGTGATATTGCTGGCCTGACCTACTCAATTCACAGCTCTTCTTCACCTCTTGGTCTGATTTTAATATTGCACCTTGATGTACCAAATTTAGTGTTTCCTGTCACTGCATTCCCACAGTTCAATGAACAGTTTGGATAAACATTGGAACACTGGGTTTCATACCATAATTGGCTCTTAGTTCATTACCAGTAATTACACAACATATTGTTCTGCTGAGTCAGTATACTTAGGGGAAATGTTTGAACATCTCTTTCAAGATGATACATGCAAGATGGGTACATTTTCACCTGACAGATTTAAGAGAGGAAATGACTCCATTAGCCAGAACCCTGTGCAACAGAAGCATTGCACTGCTGGCCATTTGTCTATGTGGTCGTTCAGTTAAAACTCTTGGCCACATGTGGGATCTTAGAAATAAAGCTGGATACATTCTTTTGATTCAGTGAAATCGTCTATCAAATATTCAATTATGCTACAACAATGTTCCTTCTTGATGCTCCACCCATGATCCCATGCAAGGTCAGCCTGACACTCACATGTTTTGGACATGCAAATATCTTGCATTCTTTTTAACCTTTTTTACCATGTGTCACTGGCCATTGTGTTAATTCTCTACTGGCATCTGCAGCTCTCTGTTGCAGAAGAGACTGCAACAAACCAGAAGACCAGAGGCTGGGTGAAGCTGTCTGCACAGTATTTCCAATTTACTGGTTACAATTGCAGCTCAAGTTGAAAGGATGTATGGTTGGGTTCAGATTCCAGTTAAAAATGGAAAGCCAATGGAATGATTCCCTTTGACTTGAAAATGAACTTTCAACCAAGCTATTAACAACAAAAAAACCCCTTCTTTTTGTACAGGCACAACAAGGACAAAGAGGTTGCTTGGCTGGTTTGTTTCTTACGTCTCATATTTCTTATGTTCACTCTTCAACAATTTTTCTAATATAGTAGGCACGAAAGCATTGCTTCAAAACATTTCCACTATGAAAAGGTATCTTTCCATAGAAAGATTATATGATATAAGGCCACATTCCTTGTTTTGAGAAGATCCGTAAGGCATACTGCCTAAGATCAATGAGTATCTGTGAGACACCAATGTGCAGATCTTCCAGTCGCCATCCTCCTTTGTTCACAGTTATTTCCTTCTAACTATACAAGCCCCAATATTGACTATTCTTGTCAAACAATGAGAACTAGACCTGAAAAAAAATGGAGAGGAAAACTTGTTTTCCTGCAGATGCTGATTCACACCTTTCACCTGCAATTCAGAACGGAAATAAAGTGCTCAGTGTTTGTTTTCTCCTTTTTTTTCTTGCCCAGACCATGCACTCCTTCCACTTGTATCAAAACGATTTAAATCCTTCAAATAGCCCTCTGACTGTCCCTGACCACTACTTTGTGCCAGAATAAGTGTTATCCACTGTGTAATTAACAGGCACTTCAGAAAAAAAATCAATAATTAAATGGTTTTGAAATTGAACTAAAAAAGCCAGCTAACTACAGAATTAGAAAGAAAGAAAAAAATGAAAAATCGCACTATCTGAATGAGTCCATGCTCCTGGGCCCTAGGAGATTTTCATGGTATCCTTTATGTTGATGACATTGTAATGTCTGTTTATCAGCAAACTTATGAGAAGTGCCTGAGCAGAAGGAATTACGATGCCTTCTTTACTAGAAAGAAAAACAATAAATTGAAACAGATTTGTGGCAGGCTGCAAGACAATGGCGCAGATGGGTTAAAAGTTGTGGAGACAGAAATAAACTGGTGAGAAAGAACAAATTAAGATCCTTGCAAATAATCTCCTTGATCAAAATGATAACAAACTTGCTTTCAATATGACCTTTCTCTCCGCTCCCCATACTGAAACCTCATTGTTCTTTTTCTCTCCAAAGCATGATTCTCCTGGAGAAGTCTAAACTCAGCAAATGAGAATGTTCCCTGACTGCCAGGCGTGGGCGAGCACTTGAGCAGTGCCCTGGAGGGATGCATTTTTGGGAGAGATGTGGGCGTAGAGCATCCACTCTGTACATGCCAGATTCTGCTAGAATGAAGCAGGTTCATAGCATGGGGCCTCTGATGCACTTCTAAAAGTCTGCCAGGTGGGATAAGAAGGAATTGCAGGTCACAATGAATTTTGCCCAGAATAAGAGAATAACATTAAAATTAAAGTAGGAATCCTTATAATGAGGTACTATATCCTCAAAGGTGAGATATTGTATTAATTAGTTCCTCATTTTATTGTTTGTTGACTGCTTTTAAGTCCTCCAGTGAAAGTGTTGAACAATAGGACAATAAATTGTGAGTAATTAAAATTCAAAGGGATTGTGGCGTAGGAAGAGTTACTGAATGAGGGGGGCAGATCTGACTGGTCATTGTCACAGCTTCACTGAATTTCACGGAGGTGTCACAGCACTAAATGAAGACTTGCTCAAACCATTCATTAAATTAACTAAAAAAATATCCAGTAGTTACTGATAATAAGTAATAGAAAGGTGTAAATCCAGTACAATGGTGGCTGCTGATAAAATTAATGAGTGAGAATTTTAAAGTGTCTGATTTATTAACATAATGATGACACCTGTTACCCTCTAAGGAAAGTAAGACTTGTGAGACAAAATATGCTGAATTGAAATTAATATCTTGAGTAAAAGGTAGTACTGTCTCTCTGTAGCATAAGCAGACTGAAAGTGAATATGTAATTTAAGTGAAAATATTGCATATGTTGGAATGACAGAAGACTGATGAAAGGGCATATGCAGAAGTTAGAAATATGCACAGAAAAATTTCAAATTTGTTTTTATTTCCCATTCTACATGAACACAATGACAAAAATATACACTTAAGTAAAGGAGAAATGCATTAAGCACCTCATTCCAACTCAATATGCTTTTGCTTGCTTTTACAACTGCCCCAAAAACTGTTCTTCAGCCTGTTTTCAACCAGATCTAAGACAGTTTGAATTGGAAAGTAAATGGAACAAGATATAGAAATCTTTCTACAAATATTTAACCTCAGACACAGACAAATATTAAGAGTTTATTCTCCTAATTCAAAATTCTGTCTTTAAACTATGATGTGCTGTGTCACTTCTTTGACTTTTGTTCATTTCTTGGGGTTTTGGTTTTCTGGAAGTTAAAAAGAGGTGCTGCTTCTGACAATTTTATTTTCCTTGTTCAAAACATTTTTCAGAAGACATCTCTTCAGTGTAATCCGTGACTTGCACTCCATCTTCCCTCTCAAAAGACAACACAGCAGGCCTTACACTCCTTCCATGTCTGGCCAGGGACTAAACCAGAAAACAACTTCTCTGAAACGAATGCCTTCTTCTTTATGCCTTCTAATACATTAGCACCTCCTAAACATTTTCTCCTCTTGCAGATTAGGACAGGCTTCATTCAAAATTGTTGTCCTTCACTGGACAGCAAGGTACTTACAGATGCACTGCAGTTTCCACTTCTGCTAACATCTTCCTCTCAAAGGTTAGTTTACATAGCTAAGAATACTTTTTTTTTTTTCTTATCTCAGCATTCTGAACTGTATCAAAAAGTTGCTGGGCTTCACTGGGAAGTTAATCTTCCATGACTTGCCCAGAGAAGCTGTGGATGTCCTATTGCTGGAAATGTTGTAGGCCAGGTTGGAGATGGGTCCCAGAGAAACCTGGTCTAGTGGAAGGTGTTCTGCCATGACAGGGGAGCTGGAACTAGATGATTTTTAAGGTCCCTTCCAACTCAAGCCATTCCGTGATTCTATGATCATTCTATGGTATCAGGGCATGCTCCTTTAAGCATTTTCTGGACTACGTTTCATGTATATAGTGTGATGCTTTTCTGCTTATTTCCCTAGAGATAATTATTAAAAGGCCTATGAATATTATAATTTTTCTGGAAATTAACATAAGTAGGCCTACCTTATAATGCCCATCTTTATAAACAATTCATGTATTAAAAAAAAGTTGCACTTTAAAACTGCAGTCTCACAATTTTTGCTTCTGCAGGCTTCAACTTTTTAAAGATGTAGACACATTTAATGCCACCAATTAGGAGCCAGAATGTACTACAATGCACTTACTTCTACTCCATTTGAAAAATAGCAAAAATATTTAAACACTTTCCAATGTTTTTGCTGTATGCTACATGCCACTTGGAAATAAAAGTATTCAGCTTCTGTTGGCTCTGAGGGAAACCATGGAGAACAGCTTCAGGTGCCACTGCAGTATCTTCTACAGAATTCCTTTTTTAAACACTTGTGCCAATTTTTAGTATTGAAGTTAGTTAGTGATTAGCTGTGGTAGTTAAGGGGACCTGAGAAATCCTCTTCACCAAATAGATTTAAAAAAAAAAACAAAACTCTCAGCTAAATTTCACAGCTGACAATGGCTCCTCTGCATAGACAACATTGATCAGCTCAGTCACAAATTCCATCTGATAACCTCTGCTGAGGTAGCTATTAGAAATTTTGAAAAATTGGATGTAGTCTATGGAGAAATGATTCCTCTTTCCAAATAAGTTTCCCATATCCACCAATGGCTTGAATCCATTGAAAATCACTCCAAATGCCAGATCATTGACACCACTCCTCTGCCAAAACTTCACGAATTATTTTTGGCTTGATGTTGAGTCATATACACTGAGGAAGATTTTGACCTAGAAAATTATTGCCTTGCAGTGAACTCAAACTGCAAGAGTTCTTCAAACTGTCCTCATCTTTCTGCAACCTCCCCTGATAAGTGCTGAAAAAATCGTAAATAAGAGGAGAGGGAAAAAAGTTAGGAAACATGAAATATAAGAGTAATTTCTTCAGTGAAAAATATTGCCTTGGAATCTCAGTTTAAGATCCAAATTTCTATAAATATACATACAGAAACAGGCATGAGTTAATTATTAACTTGAATTCTTAGCAGCATTCTCAGAATCTATTAGTTCTATCCAAACTTTCCAGCTAAATACATTTCCATTTACATAGCAAAGTGTTGCAAGAATTTCAGGAAGCTTGATGTGGCACAAGAAGATGTAGAAATGATGCAGGCATCTTTTCCTCTGAAAAAATATGCAAATTCACTGCCTCAGCGTGCTCTACAGCACCTTCAGCTTCCAATATGTGTACAAAAAGTTAACAATATGTTGTAGTTCCCAAAGAATTTATGGGATTTTTTGTATGAGAAGGCATAAGAGACATAGGATGAGAAGTAGTGTGCAGAGCTAACTAGCTCCTGATGAGAACTCCAAGAATGCTTTGGAAGTGTATGTGCAGATGTGCTTTAAAAAATAAATTAAACCTTAAAGATACTCTCACTGCAGTATAGTTTGTCATATCACCATTTGAAGAAATAAATAACAGGAATTTAAAATTTAGAGTCTTTCATGCACTTGATCAACAGGCAAAAATCAGAGGCTGCTTAACCAGGCAAAGTACTGGAAAGAATCCAAGTCTAAGATGGAAGAATATTATAAGAAAAACAGGTGTCAGACCATGAAGTTACATTAGCACAGATCCTCCAAATTCACCAGCTCTCTAGATCTAGTCCAGTGTTTCATGGCAATATCAAAATTCTCCTTGTCTCAAGACAATAAAGTATTTAAAATATTGCCTTCTGATTTAAACTGTTTTTTATTTGTTGATTATGAAAGTTAATACATGTAAAATTCCATTGTTAATTGTCTTCCAGTCTTGAATATCATTGTGAGAGTAGTTGCCAACTAAACCATAACAGTCAATGTTGTTTGTGAAACCCATTATGTATTTTAATTATTTGTTTCCCAATTGTGTTTTATATACTGTTAAAATTTGAAATTGTCATTAAAGAGATAAACTTTGAAAGATGACAGACATATTCCTTGAAAAGCCAGAAGAAACAAATAATTTCATTTTTAGATAATAAAACTATGTAATAAATTCAGTAAATCCAACATCACATATCAAGTGTTCTGTATCTTTTATTGTAGTAGAGCCACAAAGAATTTTTGATCAGTTTAAAACCAACTGAATAGCTGCTGTCTTCCAACTTTTATTCTGAATGTAACATGCACTCAGTCCTAATCCAGCACAACATTTTAGAGCAGTGAATAAATGAATGCCTTTCTTCTTTCTAACTGAGGATACCTTTTAATGTAATTTTTTTTTTTTTTGGTTGGCATATGGAAATCTGATACTGTTTAATGTATCACAATATCCAAAGTAAGCAAAAAAGACTTCATGGTACCTTTCAGCTAGTTATTATTTCATTCCCATCACAATATAACATGCACTTACTTTTCCAATTTTCTTTTTCTTTCCCTATTGATGAAACTGTAGACAAATTAAGAATGAACTGGTGCAATATACATAATAAATTTTTGATCCAGGGAAAAGCATTCAGACATGTGAAAGAAAGGGAACAGAAAGCTAATTATTGTACTGAATTTATTATTAGGTTAACAAAGGACATTGTCATGTAAATGCAAAATCAATTTGCAAGCCAAAAATTTTCAGCACAAATTTACCAAATGTTCCAGTGGGTAGATTCAAGAGGCATTCCCTGTGTTCTTCAAATTTAGCTTCCTGGAAATTTCCCCCTTCATTGTTCAGGTGTACTGCCTTTTGCCCATCTTCATAGGAATGTAAAATTCGCTAAAAAGAAAAGATTTCTGCTAATTCATGTCAGAAACAACTTTCCTGTACTAAACTTGTATATTTACAGCCCACAGCACAGTGTAGAACATTGTGAATTCTTAGGACCTTTTTGAAACTTGACATACACTAATGCGGAGTGGGTGCAAGTGGCATAATAATTATGGAGCTAATACTTCTCACCCACCTGTGTGTATTCTTGTATGTATTCTCGTATGCAAGAATTCTTCTTTATTAATGGCAATATTCCTTTAACCTAGAAAAAGTCTTGCCATGCAATAATTTGTCCATGCCTGGGTTGTCCAGAAGATCTGAGAAACTGATTTAGAAAAGGAAGACATCTGTAATTAATACTTGTATCTGCAAAAATAAGGGAGGCTCCTGATACTTGTGCCTTTCTTTAGTCAGGTGGAGTTGACTACAAGAATGGCAAGAGATTTTATCATCTTCTGGCTACTCCAGGGCATGGGGAGGCCTCATGAATCTGCAGGGTCTCAGGAAATATTCTGAGAACTGTTCATTGGCCCAGAGAGGAAATGAATGAGGAAACTTCATGATGCAAGTCTACAAGGACCTCCTTTCTCTTGGCCTTGTCTGTACTTTCTCCCTAAGGAAGGGTTTTGATTGTGTCCGTGATTTAGGGCATAAGGATTTGGCTCTCCAACATGTGACTGAAAATAACCTACATTTTTAAAGCTGGAACTGTATTGAAGAAATGCCAAGTAGTCAGAAGTGCACATCCAAAACACTGTTTTTTTATCTGCCATTTACTTTCTCTCCCCAAAAAGGTTTCTTTGTGATATGCTCATCTGTGGACTCAAATCTTTCTGCTTTTCAGACTTTGAAACATCATATACTGTTAGGTCCTGTTTTAGCGAAGTGTCATCTAAAAAGGCATGTGCAAGCTCTAACCAAAAATAAGACAAAATCTGATTCAAAAGCACCAGAACAACCACATTTTTGCTAAGCACCAGGGGGAATTCAAATGTTAAGTACTCCCATATCATCAGAGACACAGCTTTGTTGAAGGTGTGAATGGCCACTGATCAGGCCAAAGACTGCCTTAAGTCAGCAGGATATTTTCATGATTTATTTTATCACACATACCTTCAAACTTATTTTAAAGTAAATCTTTCTAAAACATACCTTAGAGAGTACTCTGTTCTGTACACTTTTTGAAGGGTCCTGAATTTCAAAAAAGGATCTTTTAAGGTCTCTGTAAGGATTCTGGTGCATTCTGATATAACATAATTTTCGTATTTTCAAAGCAAAATTTTAAATCCAAGAAAAAACAATGGTTCCACAAAATATGCTGGACAAATATTCCCTTTCTAAACAGAACTTATTTTAGTAACATTTTCCTGAATGAAGCAACAAATAATCTCAAGAATAGTTTTGCTGTCTCGTAAAAAGGGCTTCCCTCACACACCCATATGAATTTTCTGTAAATTTATGTATTTTTTGTTAAACTTTGCAAAGGGAACTTGCTCTGCCTAGAATAAGATTATAGTGTAAGAAATTGAATGAGAAAAAAACTCTATTTTTTTTCCTCTCTGCTGGGCAACCTACTGCTTTAGTGAAGTTTTTCTCATTGGAAAATACTTCTAATGCTGTCCAAGGTCAAAAAGAGACTGCCATTTGCTGGGTGTTTTGTAGGCTGTGTGAAAGGGATCTGCAAGCTCGGTTTAGTTCCCAGTCAACAAATGTCCAACACAGCTGTCATTAATCGGCATTCCTGCTGGCAGCCTCTGCAAAGAGGGCAAGGGCTACTGTACATGGAAGCTGACCTATTTTATGACTTTATTAGTAATTCTTCAGAACAGGCTTCTCAGTGTGAGGAAGTGAACACTGGTTCTTACTGTTGTTGCTGGGGCTGTAGGATTCCTTTGGATAAATAAACTTGGTTTCCAAAGCTCCCAGTCTGGCATTTTTTCATACATGCCAAAACCCACTAAAAAAGAAATATTCGTACAAGTTGCACTGTTTGAAACAAAGCATATTAGAACTCAGGCAGAGAAGGCTATATCTGTTTAGTTTCTTTCCAGAAAGCGATTTGCTAATTAACTATTCCTGATTCTTTTTCCAACAAGTTTGTCATGCAGATATGGACATCTTCTGCCAAGACTAATTCTCATTCTCTTATTTAGCTCTCTTTAATTTCTACACTCTTAACTAAGCTAATTTTCCAGGCAACATTTATTGAGCTTTATGAGCACCATCATCTTTGTGAGCTAACCCATAATAAAGCACTACTTCCTATCTACAACACCACATATGCCCATTAATTTTCTACATTCACATTTCTGTAAGGAGCAAAGTTTTCAGTATCACTGATGAGCTTGTATATAGAAAAAAAATCTGCTCCTACAACAAGCAGTTTGCTAGCTATGCCCCAACAAACAGCACAGTATTTAGGGGATTTATCTTGTTCTCTCATGAGAGAGAAGGGATGTTAAATTTTGGGATTGTAAATACAGTTTGCAATCATGGTGTTACAGATTATTGATATTCATTCTTATAAACTAAAATAGCTTAATATGGAAAAAAGAGGATCAGGGAAACTGAGGGAAATTAATTACAAAACACGATGATGAAATTCTTTCCATGCATAGTTGCACTTCAAACTGTGACACTGTTGTTTTGCTTATGACATAAATCCTAAACTGAGAAGAAAACACTACTTATTTACCAAGCAGATACTGATATTTCAGTCTAGAAATAAAAATTAATTTATTGAATGCAAATAACTATTGTTGTTTACTATATTTCTATCTGTTTAATGAACCTGAAGGACTCACATTCCTTGATCAGGAGTCACAACAAGCAATGCAGATAAGAGATAGACATTGTGCAAAAGAACATTTAATGGTCTTTTCTAGTCTAATTTTCTCACTTTAAAAATACTTTTTGAATTTAAAACAATTTGTTTCCATTTCCTTTTACAAATGTTTATTTCTAGATTTATAAGCTTTAATTTTATAAGAATCTTTTGCCTTAAATCAGCTTCTGAATTGGACATATGCATTTTCCTTTTACTTATCAAGCAGACAAGTGTAAAATGGTCCAAGTTTTTATTAAAAGCATTTTCTTCTGTTTATACAGCATAGTTGCACAGCTTTTAACATTCGTGTATGCTTGGGCCATCAAGACTGGTTTTCATTGCTCTAAATGTACCTGTTTATTTACCCTTCAAATAGTTTAACATTTGATGTGCTGAATTTTCTTTATGGAAAAACATTAAAGGGAAATTACTCACAGTACACTGCTCTTGCATATTTTTCCCTCATAAAGCAGATTTTCATACATAGCAGCCCTCTTGACAAGACGAGGTCCATTAAGTGCAGCACATAGATCTCTTTAACCATTTCCATACTACATGGCAATATTCAAGAACAGAGTAACTGATCACCGGTCACCTACTCCAATGTATCCTAAATTTTTCTTTTAGGACTGTTTTATTTGAATGCCACATGAGCATATATTTTTGACTTACAATGAATCATCAGTCAGGACAAAATATCAAACCAGCTGAAATAAGCTTGACAACCTTTTCCAGCTGTAAAAATTAATGACATATATGCCAAATCACCACACTTGTGACTTTTCCTCCTTGATAAACCCAGAAGTTTTGTAACTATTTTATCAGGTTGTGTGAAAATTGAGAAAGCAACCAAACAAAAAGTGAGCCATTCTTTATTGTATGAATAGATATGAAACAACTGAGCATGTCACATGAACAACGAATAGATTTTATGTGTGTCCATTTAAGAACTTACATGTCGCAAACTACTCATCTTTCCTCTAACATATTTATTAAGAAAGGTTCACAAATGTATCACTCAGAGTCACTGACCATTTACATACATGAGCCCTGTCTCTCTGTCTCAACTTTTCCTTCAAATTTAAGTGGTTATGTGGTGCGCCATGGCAATATCGAGTTGCCATAATTATAGACAAATGTTTCACAGGAGACAGTGAGACAATTAGCCAGGAAAAGGGATGACACCAACATTTTCAAAGAACAAATTCCATGTATCCCATCTGAGTCTGTCATTTATTCTTCATATTGGAATTGTTTGAGGTTTTTTCTTATATTTTTCTCAAACTTTCTGGTTGCTTTAATTTCACTGTTTGCAGCTTCAGCAGCAAGTTTTCATCACATCCATACTTCTGCTCCAAATATGGTGTTCAAGGAAGAAAACAGGCTCTAACATTCTTTCAAATTAGTGTTTTCCAGGGATTTAGCAGCAACAGTGCAAAATCTCCTCCCATTGCAGAGGTGCAGAACAGGACCCTCTTCCTTTCTATTGCTCATATACCAACAGAAACATCTTTCATCCAATTGTATTCAATACCTGTCATTTTCTTTAGATGACCAGTATTTTACATGCATAATCACTGACGTCTTCTCAACAGTTGAACCTATATTTGAAGCCACCAGAGTTCTTGTCTACACAATAAATTGTACAGCCTGTTCTGTAGCATCGTTTAAAATAGTTTTACTCGTATCCACATACCTGCAAGCCAGACTCAGATTCCTCCTACGTATCTTTCTAATTCTTGCACTTGTTGAATGTCTCTGATGATGTTGATCTCTCCTCAGGGCTTGGAGATGGTAAGACATTTATCTATTTAACTCACAAAAGCAAGACAGGACGAATTCAAGCATCTTATTAATTCAAGACCCCTTTATTTCCACTGAATTTATATCAGCTTCTAAAATTAATTTTGGACTCTTCACCAAGGATTTTTTACCGGATTTGTAAAAACACTACTAAAAAAAAGCACATTGCTTAGCTTTACAGACCAACAAAACCAACCTAAAAATATTTCTTAACACATTTAAGAGGAAAAAAATTAGGCAATAAGGATAAAGTTTTTTCTGTCATCCTGTCATAACATATTGATTGAACTCTAACACTAGCAATTTGAATACCATTGTAGAAAACCCTCATCTTTTTTCTAAGGTGTTGGAATATGTCCTCTCTGAAACAACAATACCTGACTGATAAAATAGACATTTGCCCATTTTGAACATTGTTCTTATTTAAAAGCAAAGCTACCCCAGTATTTTTAAAGAATGTATTTTTTAAGCAGACTCTCTTGCTGTAGCATTTGAAAGTTTCAGGCTATAGAGGAAAGTATCCAAGTGTCACACTGATATTACCAGAGCTGATGAAATGGCTGGTGGTAGGACTGTGTTAACTTGAGATTTAGACATTCTTTCTGAGTCACCAGCAATGGAATTATCCCACCTGCATGGCTCAATGGACCAAGGTGAATTTTATGAATTTTATAAATATTATTAAATGAAAATTATAAGATTCTTCACCTCCTAGAGAATTCAGACAGTAGTTCAACATCTTGTTACAAATAAAAGTAGAGTTACTTAGCATCATAACATGGAAGATTGTTGGCGATCCAGCTCATTCAAAACCCCAGTGGCAGGTAGAATGTGGCACCATGATCAGAATGCCCTTTGGTGAGGACAAATAAAAGTTCTCACTTCGGGTTTAAGAGCTAAACATCCATATGACTTACTGGAAACAGTATGCAATAGGTATTATAGTGAAATAAGTGGAAATTGGACACATTAATTTCCTGCAATTTATAGTAATAACTTGCAGATATGCCACTCAGACTGTGTTTCTGTCAGATCTCACAAGTTCAGAAGGGTTGGGTCTGGCCAGCAACAGAATCAGAAGTCTCCAAGGAATATCATGCATACAGCTTGAAGTAATGCTGACAAGTCAGAGAATCATTCCTTTCCCTTTGGCTCTACAGTGACACAAGCTCTCTCAGTGTGAAATGTGCCATCACGCTGAGTTTGTAACATCTGAAGGAGAGAGATTTTAATTCAAATAAGTAAATTCTGCTTTCTTGGCTCTCTTTTCTTCACATCCCACTCTCTGATGTACTCCTGTGAAGTGCTGGAGCATGTTCTAAAGTGACTGCAGTGCTTCATCCCAGAAGTGGCCTCTTGATAGATTACCTACATTTTTACAAAAGTTAACCATACTCATGCCATTTTATTGATACAATTTTATACTGAGTCCAAACATGAATATTTGCTATTAAATTAGTTATCCACACAGTGCTCCTTCAACAATTGTGTTGCTCAGATTAAATTTTTTATCCACTGCCACTTTAGCAAAATGTGCTTGGTATACATACCACCTATTTTGTACTATAACCTATCTATTGGTCACAAAATTCCTTAAGAAATATCGCTGTGCTATGAAGGACAGGATCTCCCTTTCTGTAGAAAAATGTAAATCATAATGTTTTTGGTGGTCAGGCTATAAACTCAAAACCTGACATCATGCTTCATATTTCCATATCAACAAATGTCAGCCATATCCTACAGAACTGCAACAGATTATTTTCTAAAATTGACTTTTTTTTATTCAATAAGAAGGAAGCAGAGTATATCAGAAAGGTAAGGGCAAGTACCTGAAGGGCCAGACTTGGTGCATAATATCTTTTTGTCCTTAACAAAATTGTTACATCGGAATTGATGTTTCAGGTCTCAGTGGTGTTTCAGCAAAATGGCTACCTTGCATCCACATCTGGCACAGGTATTTGTCCAGTTGCAATATTATGGACAGTTGGATATCTACACTGTTTTGTTTTAACCCCTATAGACAGCTAAACAACATATAAAAACTCACTTACTCCTTTTTCAATGGGGTGGGGGAGAGAATAGAAAGGTAAATTAAAGTACGAAAACCAAAACAGTCCTTGGATGTTAAAGTTGGACAAATTCAGCTTAGGGAAGATTTGAAGCCTTGTTTGATGGACATTTTTCCTTTGAAACTAATTTATTGGAGTAAAATTTTGCTAACAATTGTAAGAACCCTTGTGGAGAAGATAGGATAATCTCTGAGAACCATGTTCTAGTTCAAAGTAGAGAATGCCTGTGGCTTAAGTGATATTGGAGGTCAAATTAGATTATCAAAGTGATCCCTTCTGGCATTCTGGAACTGGCATCTTAGATTCAATCTTTTTGCAACTGATGTTTCAAAAGTGTCTAATATAAACATTAAGAAGAAAATATGAACATTTAAGCTTTACAAGCCAGAGCCAAAGAACACCTCTGTGACTTTCTTATGCTTTGTTCATGAGCCAGAGGCAGACATGAACACCTGCATAGTAATATTTTTAGGAGTTTATTTATTTATTAGTGTATGATAATCTAAAAAGGCCCTCGTGTAGACACTTACCTGTCAGGAGATCAACAGTATTTCTACTTATTTTGAAAGGAATTCAAAATAGCAACCACAAGTTACAGTGCCAAACCAGATCTTTTTGAGAAGGCCTATTTCCAACCTATTTTTGCAGACAGATTTGTCTATCATTTCCTTTATAATGGTAACCCAAGATGGAAAGAAAACAGAAAGGAAATAACATGTTTTAAATGTAATAAGAAAAGTAATATTCGACTTTTCTGATTTGCTTAGTCTGCACAGAAAAACCAAAAGGGATATGATGCTTCCAAATCCATTATATTCTGTATTGGAGGTTTATATTTAAAACTTATGTCTTTTTAACATATTTTTTTTAAACAGAAGTGACGACAGTAAAAATGCCTAATTAAATAATAGTTTCTAAGTGCCCTTATTTTTAAGACAATATAAGATATAGTCCATCTCAAGACATAAATATAATACTAAACCTAATTCTGAACCAAAGAATATTCAGTGGTAGTTACTTTTCTGTTTCACCTTAAATATGTGAGTCTGAGCTCCAGGTCTTCTACATGTAGGTGTCTACATGTGTGTTAGAGATGTTCCAGGACTCTGGAAATAACCAAGATGTTGAGGTTACTGACTGATATCTCGCTGCTCCGCATCTTTCATGATTTGCATCTGGCATCATGGACATATCAGACGTGCACATCTCTCATGGGTGCTAGCTGGCAGGCTGGGTGTTCTCAGTTGTGCTATAGGTCCTCTATGGTGTCTCACAACATCAGATGGACAACTAAAACTGCACATGGCTTTGGGTTTTGTGTAGCTGAACCAGACACAGAGGTTTCTTTTAAGCTGATCTGAATCAGCTGATGCTTGAATCCCAAAAAATACAAAATTTGTATCTTAGAATACCTGAACCACAAAAGGATGGAAGAAATTAAAGAATGTTGTGCTTCCTGCAGAATTTACAAGTTCAGGACACAATGATTCACAAAGTTTATTTGATTTCAATAAAATTCTGACTAGAACCAGACCAAATTCAGATTAAATTCTTCTTGATTTTCTGTCATCAGGATACACATCAAGGATCTATCATGCACTCCCACAGCACAAGGTGAGGAGCCTGCCCTTTTCACAGGAGTGTTGATATCTTTTGCTCTCATGAAAAAATCAAATTGCAACCAAGCCTCACATCATGGAAAACCCTTCAGGGAAAACAATTACCTTGCTCCATTCAGTTCTTCTCACCACCTTGTAGGAACGTGACCCAGTAACAGACAGATTGTGTTTGAATTCTGCTATTTACTGTCCATCTTGGATTACAATCATGAAGGAAATGATAGACATATCCGTCTGCAAAAGTGGGCTGGAAATAGGGTTTCTCGAGGGATTTCTAACATCTCTGGCTTCCCTTCAGGCTGGAAATACCACAAAAGCAAGCTTTTTGTGGTGTTTGTATTCCAGCACATCTGTTTTTATGGCCCACTGAAACCAGGAAGTTTAGAGCACAGACAAATGAAAAATCACCTCAAGAAAACTAAGAGTCAGAGGTCCAATTCAAGTTAAAAAAAATATTCAATTCCATTGTTATTTAACTCATTTGCTCATCCACCCCTAATTGTTGAGGCAGTTGTCTGAAACCTCTAATAAATATGTAAAAGCAAAGTACAGAAGTGATGGTGTCAAAAAATTCTCATATTCTGTTTTTCACTAATGTTTGACAGGCCACCTTAATCTATTTACAGATGGTAGAAGTTATCAGAAATAATGGATGGATGGAACTCCTAAATTGGTGATAGGATTTACAGCAATGACAGTAGTAAAGCCCAGAGGGTTTTTTTCTAATATCTATTGCCCTACTAATCCTCAACTATATTCTTTCTGCTATCAGCCATTATTCAGCTTCTCTTCTGTCACATTCTCTTTCTCTTTCATTTTCTACTCACATTTTTCAGTAGGAAAAAGCTTCCAGAGGATTGTAATGTCTACACAAAAGTGTAGAAAGGAACAAAAGTCCCTTAAGGTAATCTTACACTCTTGCAAGATACCTGCAGTAAGAAAAACTTTATTTTACAAATATCTCCAAGCATTTAGTAAAGCTTTTCATTGGTATGGAGATGTAGGAACTTTAAACATATATATGTGTGTTTATTGAGATAATTGCTTAGAAAATTCTGCATTTTCATATTTTCAGTTGCTTGTAGGAAACTCTATACAGTATAAGATACAGTCATTTGCATTAATAGATGTAGGAAAGGGCCTCAGAATATATCCTTGAAAGAAGCAAAGTTTCTCTAGCAAATTTTTACCATTTGCAATGATACTTAGGTATTCTTGAAGAATTTTGTTACATTTTTCATCCATGTATATGTCCACCCTTGGAACAAAATTTTACAGAGTAAAGGACCCCAGAAACCTTTTATAACTTCTTTTTAGATCTATTGTCTGGATGTTTTTAGGCATGGTGTAAAGGCCTTTAAGACATTACAGTGGCTAAATGAGCTCTTTTCCCATGGCCAAGAAGCCAAAAGATTTAAGCCAAATCAACTCTTCTGTTTTCCCTTGAATAATAGAGAATCCACAAAATTGCTGACACTTGCTTTTGAAAAGTAAGTATTCTAAAATATCAGCAGTGTTTTCTGTCCACTTTGTTCTGGCTACGCTGGATGCTATAATGAAAGTTTTTTCTTCCATTTTGAAGAGAAATGTCATCTGCAGTCTGTTAGATGTGCCTATGCTTAATCACAAAATAATCCAACTTTCTCAGTGAAGGAATCTTTAAATATAAACTTCTGTGTTACTTTTATGGATATTTTTACTACTTTTTTCAGATTAATTTTCTGCAACACTGTCACAGATATTTCTGCATGGAAAAATATTCAAACACCTAAGCTTGGGTTTTGCCTGTATCTCACATAAAATATGCCTGACTGGCACCCAGAAATGAAATTCTGTCAGGCAGGAATATTCATCTATGCTAAAATCATGAATTGGGAAATTTTCTAGTGCCAGGACAGAATATGCCTTCTTGGCATGCAGACAAAATCTATAATCTCATCCATCCTTCTGACCTAACAGACATTTTACATTTTATAAGACACTGAAATATCTACTTGATGTATGTGAATGAAAATCTGACTCCTTTCATTGCCATGTCAATCTGCAGTTGCTGTATTGTGACGTTGCAGCTGTACTTTTGCAGGCAGGATCTAATCTACTTCAGGCTTTGCAAGCTCTGTCTGTAACTGAAGAAATGTGCCAAATATTCCAAGTTCTGTGGGACAATTCTTGGTAGTGTTTACCCAGAACATATGCATTTTATTCTGGTTGTGGGATCAGAAAATCCAAAGGCCACAGACATCTTTGAGGTCAGTGAAGGTTGACAGAGGACATGGAAAAAGCTGGCAGAGGAGAAGGATATGGGCTGTATTTGAGCTGGGGGTATTCTCCATACCCTCCTCCTGGAACTCAGGGACAAACTGCTCCTCATTTTAAGACAGCTGGTGGCAGTGTGTGGAGTTACAGTCCAGGAAGCAGCTCATAAATACTGGCTGAGGGATAACATTGTCAAATTGCATAAGTATCTGAGAAGCCACAAACATCTGAATTCATTAACAGTTCATTTCCAAGAGCAAAAAATGTGAGGTTTATTTTCAATGTTGTTTTGAAAAATTATAAACTTTCTGTTAGTAGAAAGACTTTAAAATGCAAATGTTTTAATTTGTACAACACTAAATTTTGTACGGCACTAAATATCTAAGCCTTTATTTGTATCTTGCCTTCTTTCTCCAGCTTTCTCCAGCTTCCTTCTTTTCTTTCCATCCTTATTCTCCCTCATAATCGGAAAGGTAATGGATAGAAAAAATTAAAACAATGTTTATGGAGTGATTCTTTTTCATTGAGGACACAATGGTATCATAATCACACACACTGAATTAGCAAGGTGTCAGCCAAGTGTTTGAGAGATTAACATGGATGGTCACTTAATGCTGTTTCAGTGAAATATTCTGAATAAAAATTCACAGAATTTCTACTGTTTCAGGAGGACAATGAGTGCTAGTTCCCCATAGAAGAAGAGTTGTAGCAATAGGATAACATAAAAAGTAAACAATATTTAATCTCTCACATAAAAAAAATGGGAAATACAATCTGTTTACATAGACCTCTTCCTCAGCTCTGTCTCCTTCCTGCTAAAAGTCCTGAAGAGGGTGGTTGTAAAGCAGTACTGGGGTTCCTCATCAGAGCGGGCCATTTTCTGATTTGGAGTTAGATTTAAGGACAAAATTACCTTTATTAAAATGGTCACTGTTTTCATCTTGATTAACAGTACTTTTTTACTATTCCAGTTTTGAAACACATGGATTTAGAGGTAAACTTGCAGGGGCTAAACAAAGTTAAAGGAACTGTTTTGAAGAAAGTCTTGTCTATCTTCATAAATATTTTGGAGTTCAAAACCTCAAAATGGTTGATCTGTGAGCCCAGAGCAAGTTCCTCCATTCTCTTTTTTGTGCATTCAGAAAGACAGATTGGATATACCTTCACTGGGTTGTATCCCTACCTCATTTTTACCCTTGATGGTAGATAATTAATTTTTCGACAGAGAACAGATTTCATTAAGTTTGGTTTTATATCAGTGTTTCTGAAAGAGAATGTGCTTAGGTAGTCATGTTTTGGAATTGAAGTTAGGGTAGGTGAAGCTGTACCTACCAACAGCCCAATAAAGGATTCTTATATTGAAGTGTGGGGGGGACACAGTGAAAGAGCTGTGATTTTTTTTCCCCAAGAACACCCTACATAGTTTAAACCTGAGTGCTTAAAGGTAACTGTTTTCTAAATTTACTGGACATTCAGGAGCCAAGACACCGTCATTTTAAATGGTGGTTCTGTTGGATGGATGTTCTTTATGAGGTAGCCTCTATTTTGGTATTTATTTCTGAAACCCTTTCAACAGATGTATTAAATTTCCAAGTGTACTACAAATTCTTTTTGTTCTCACAGAATTTTCTGAAGGAAAGAAAAGAAAGAAGGAGGATTGAAAATCAGTTTTCACATGAATTGATACAGCGGGAAGGCAAACTGCCTCTATAAGTCCCCACTTCTGTCCCACCCTTCCTGGGAAGGATGAGTGCAGAGTAGGCCTAAGGGAGCAGAAAAGTCAGCGATTTGAATAAGCACTACTAAACTGGCATAAGAAAGTATTTCAATTTGCATGTTGTTATATGCCAAGTAGCAAGGCAATCTCTGCTTTTTAGGCTCTTCTCACAAGAACGAAGCACTCAAAAAGCAATTCCCCTTTCACACAAGAAATTCAGTGCAAATTTACAACTTTAATTAAAAAATTCTACACACCTAGCTACTGCTTTTCATTTCAAACATTCTCTTCCCTATCTGTTTCCAAACATTGGAAAGAATAGCCAAAGAGGAACTTGCAAAGGTCAAAATATTGAAGAAAATAAATTGTTTTTCTGAAAGTCAATGATTCATTCCAACTTCGCTTACAGAATCGTAATGTAAGTCTATTAACACAAAAGAATTAGGAATTTCCTATAGCCTTTCCCATGTACATGAAGAGGGAAAATGTGGATTTTTGGTGATACTAATATGGGAAATAAAACAAAATAAGATAAGTAACATAATGTAGATGAGAGCAGAGTATTAAATGGACCGGTTATTTTTGATTCACTTGTAATATAAGTGAGGTTGCTTCAAGCAGCGTCAGGAAAATGTATAAAACTTGTGTTAAGGCCTGAATAGCTGAATTGTATATTGCCTGAAGGTGAAAACAATGAAGAATGGAAATCCTATCCAAATCTTGATGTAATGAGATAGAATGCTCTCTAACTCTTTGTTACTTTCCTGCCTATAGGTTAGAGTAATGTCTAGGAGGTAAGTAAAAAGCTGTAAGTTGGCAGTATAACTATAGCTTTCTGACATCCTTAGCTCACCCAGTCTTGGCATTCAGTGCCAATTTCACATAGGAATAACACTTCTGTGGAACTTGTAATGAGTCTTTGCTCAATGACATTCATCTTTTATATCAGTGAAAAAAAGTACAGCTTTATGCAATGACATATCCATCACTACATACCATACTTCTGGGTGAAACCAGGTCATGGCACTAGACTAGTTTTGCACGGAACTGCGTGCTTTTCTGCTGACTTAGCAATCATCTGAGCCTGGTTTAGTAGTTCAGGTTTTAGCAAGTGTTTTGGCCCCTCCTGAACTCTGTGAAGATTTTAAGAGGAAATAAACTTGAGTAAGTCCAAGCAGCCAAAAACATAGCCTGGCATCTGCTGGTGCTGCAACACAGCAAAGCACAAACAGTCTGAGAGGTTTTTGGAAAGCAGTGGTGACAATGTCCTGCACAGGTAGTGGAGGATCCTACAAGGAATGGTGTGCTGTTACTGTACTGAAAAACAGGGAAGGCCTTGTTGGAGACATGAATGTTGGGTGCAGCCTTGGCTGCAGGGCAACGAGTTTGTGGAATTAAGTATCAGACAAGGAGGGAATAGAAAAGCGAGTAAGATGACAACCATGGACTTCAGAGAGCTCACTTTAGCTTCCTCAGGTATCTTCTTGGAAGAATCCCACAGAAATAGGCCCTGCAGGGAAGAGCGGTCTAAGAGAGTTGTTTTATATTTGGATCACTTATTTATATACAAATCACTTCCTCCAGGCTAAAGAACAGTGTATCTTGATGAGCAAAAAATTGAGCAAAGGGAGCACAAGACCTGCAAGGATGAACAAAGAACTCCTGTCATTACTGAAGTGTAAGCTGGAAATACACAGGAGGTGGCAGAGGGTCAGGCCACTTGGAATGGATATAGAGAGGTTGTCAAAGTAGAAACCAGACAAAGAAGGCCAAGGCCCATCTGGAACTAAAACTGGCCAAGGATATCAAGGACAACAAGAAAGGCTTCTTCAAATACGTCAATAACAAAGGGAAAACTAAGGATAATGTGGGCCCGTTACTGTGTGGAGGGGGGGTCCCTGATAACAGAGGATGCAGAGAAGGCAGAGTTACTGAATGTTTTCTTTGCATTGGTCTTCACTGACAAGACCAGACCTCAGGAATATGTGGCCCAGGAGACCAGGGTAAAGGAGTGTTGGAAGGAAGACCCCCCTTGGTCAAGGATAATTAGTTTAGAGGACACTTAGGCAAACTTGACATCCAGAAGTCCATGGGCCCTGATGAGCCCATGTGCATCCACCAGTGCTGAGAGCTGGTGGATGCCATAGCGAGGCCACTCAAAATCATCTTTGAAAGGTCATGGAGATCAGGAGAGGTGCCTGAGGGTTGGAAGATGGCAAATGTCACCCTTGTCTTCAAAAGGACAAGAGGGAAGACTCAGAGAACTGTCAGCCACTCATGCTCACCTTTACTGGCTCCATGTGTTACTGATGGATGGACCGTTATCTGGGATGGCATTCTAAAGGATTTATGTTACCACTGGTACACAAACAACCTTTGATCTCTAAAATGATGTATCATGATGGGTTCATCTCCACTGTCACCTGGCTCATTATAACCTGATCTAGTGGTTGGCATCCCTGTCCATGGCTCTGGGTGAGGGGTTGGAACTAGATGATATTTAAGATCTTCCACCCCAAGCCATTCTGTGATTCTATTAGTGGCACCATCTTTCTTCTCATGAGCCCCTTTGACTGTTCCAGCTGCAAAGGTCAAGGTAAATATCAATATTTATCCTGTTGGTTCATTTTCTCAGGAAAAGGCCCACTGTACTGCAATAAATTCTTAGGGATGGGGTTAGTGATGGACTTTGCAGTTGGACTTGATGATCTTAAATGTTTTTTCCAACCTAAATAATTCTATAATTCTATACATCTCCTGGGGCCATTGTACAAAACCAATTTCTTTTTCAAGATGATTAGAATGGAGTAATGAAGCTTTGAGACATATAACTTTACTTAGAATGGAAATGCAGATCTCTGACAATGAAGAAATTTATTCTGAAATATAAATAATAGGCATATTTTAAATGTGAAATTATAGTCCAATATTTTCAAGTGAAAAATTGTAGATGCTTCTTTGCTGTTAATAGAATCTCAGTTCATTGTATCCAAAAATCTCAACCAACCTTCACAATACAAATAAAAACAACTTGGGTGATCAAAAGTTTTACATACTACTTAGTTTATTAATCTGTTACTACAGTTACTTTGGTTTCAGAGAAGATGCCAGCTCCAATGACAGAAAGAGCATCATTTGTCAAAAGTTCAATCAAAATATTGATATATTGAAAACATTTTTGGTTTTAATTAAGGAATTGGATGACATTCAGTTCTGTCAAAAACACATTTTTTGACAAATTAGGATCTTTCAGACACCAAGGTTTCTTGAAAATGCCTCAGCTGACTGAATAGTCTATGAAGACATAAAAACCAGTCCTTTTACAACCTTGAGATAAAACTTTTCCGTGCTGTCAGTATAGATTAATTTGAGCTTTCTCCTACTTCTGCCTTTTATAAGCAGTGATTTTAATTAGATATTCAATACTTTGTGGTCTTCTCTTACACATAATGAGAAAAGAGAAAGCTGTTAGCTGTTTTCTATTACAGGCTTTCATATGACATGCATGGCAAAGTATTCATGTTTATTTCCTCTCAGGATGGTCCACCATTTTCCAATTCCCTTAGTCCTATTTACATCATACAACATGGTTACAGTTTCATTATTTGATGAAAGTCTTTGGTTTTCTTCTGTCCTGAAATGACATAAATTATAAACAAATGATCTTACAAGCCCAGCTGTGTAGCTCTGTCTCATTTTCTATAAATAAATGTGTTTAGGCTCTTATATACTTTATCTGAAACATTTATAAGTGTTTTGATTAAATCTCTACAGCTAAGTATGCTAAGAAGGTTTTTTTCTGATGCCATGCTCCTTTATTAATCATGACAAGTAGCTGCCTTTTCATGCAATAGTTTCCATTCATTACCAAAAAGTCTAGATTTAAAAAAATTATGGATAATAACGGACAGACTGTTGCACAAAAATATTTTTAAGAATTGAATAAAGGAAGTGAAAAAACCTGTCTTTTGTACTCTTCCTTTTCTATAGACTTAACAAAAAGCAGATAGATTCTTAATTTAAAATGTAATACAGTCCAAACCTGCCTGCAATTCTGTAGAGGAGCTGTGTTCTTCTCAGGAAAATCAACAATTGCAAAAAATGTGTTTGCAGTTATGAAAGCACACAAGGATTTTTAATGGAGAAAAGCTACTAACATTTTTTATTTATATTGACATTTAACATTATGAATAAAATGGGCTTTGTCTGACTTCCAGATTCCAGTCCACTGAATCTAACTGGTGCATCTTGGATAGATCTCATTAGTCAACAGAAAAGTAAGACTTTGGTTTATTCCTTGCTGATATATATGTACTTCCTTCCCCCCTTGATGAGCTTTCAGAGCTTTTGTGCTGAAGATATCCTTTTAAACCTATCAGAGACTTGAGCTCCCCACTAGGCCTTTCCAGAGATGTCCTGGGAGATCCATGGACTAGGGTGGAATCCATCCTGATGAGTCTAGTCAAGAAGTTTTCTGATTCACCTTCCTGCCTAGAGCCACACATACGCGAACATGGCACTCATGGGCTCCCGAGTACAAGATAAACATGGAGTTCCTGGAGCAGCTCCAGCAGAGGGTGAAAAAGATGATTAAGGAACTGGAGCATCTATTTCACAAGGAAAGGCTGAAGGAGGTGGCCTGTTCAGTCTAAGAGATGACTAAGAGGACAACTGACCAATGTCTATCAGTATCTGAAGGGAGGGTGTCAAGAGGATGTTTCCAGGCTCTTCCCAGTGGTGCCAAGCAATAGGACAAGAGGCAATGGCAGAAACTGATGCACAGGAAGTTCCACCTGAACATGAGGAAGAACTTTGTTGTTGTGCGGGTGACTGAGCCCTGAACAGATTGCCCAGAGAAATTGTGGACTCTCCCTCACTGGGTATATTCAGGAGCTGTCTGGACACAATCCTGTGCCATGTGCTCTAGGATGACCCTGAGCAGGGAGGCTGGACCAAACGACCCAATGTTGTCCTGTCCAATCTTATCCATTCTGTGATTCTGTGGTTATTGGTGCAGAAGAGAATCTTGGCATTGTACAAGGTTTATTATGGTATGTTTCTGGGAAGAAGGATGGAGAAAGGGAAAGATCAAGGTAATTTTTGGAGGAACAAACAAGGATGGGAAAATAAATAAGGGGCTTAAGGGCAACAGTCATATGTAAACAGGACCTGGTCAGGACACTTGGCTGACAATGTGTTTGAACAGACATGTGGCTGATCAGTGCAGCCTGCCCTGTCTTATCAAACTCTGATTTTATTTTCCTGGGTAGAAGGACTCTGTATTCTGATTGCATGCATGATGTTTGGGAGACAGCTACTGAAGGAGCCATAAGTCTGGGCTGGATACTGGAAAAACCAGAGTACCTGAGAGTTGGCTCCTGCAGGAGACAAGAAATCCAAGCCAAGGACTGATGAGATGGTGTGTCTGAAGCGGTTGGTGGAGACCCACCCATTTGCTTGAGGATGTCTATGTGTGAGGCAAGTGGGCTGTGAGGTTCCCGGGGCCAGGACTGGGTAAACTGAATCTGTGGCCAGTTGTGCTCAAGACTGCTGCTATGTTTTATTACATGGTTTCTGTGCAATAGCACATTTTCTTCTATTTGCTGTTGCACTTTTGCAATGTGTGAAAGATATTCAACCCACAGTCTGACCACTCTGCTACTGACAAAAATACTACTAGAGCTATGGCACAGAAAACTTGCTTTCTCTGTTTAGTTTCATATTCTTACATCTTAATGTCAGTTTTTACTTTTATGAAAATTTCTAAATTTGTTAAAATAAAGTGGCAACATTTCTTTACTTCTCCTTAAACTATATTAGAGTTGAATAGAATACACCAATTTGCTCTCACAGCAGGTATTTCTCAGTTGCACTGTATTTTCCGCTCTGTGCTTATTCCCCTTCTCCCAGGCACTTTTCTAATTGCTGTGAATCTGAGTTGCCTAAGCCATTGCTGCACACCTCTGTTTTAAAGCTCTGTAATGCTACTCTTTTGCTGTTGCATTCAGCCCTCCAATAAACCTAATTCTTGATCACACCTCTTTGTTTTATCATCTGCCCAGTGCAACTTTCATCTGCTCTTCAGCTGCCACATACACCCTACTAAACAGTTTTTCTAAAGTCAAATTGCCCGTAGTTGGTAATTTTTCTTGTAGCTATTTTGAGCTTGATCATATAGAGAACCGTTCCCTCAGCTTGCCAACCCCATCAATGAATACAGTGTTCTCTTATGAACTGCACTTAGAGGTAAGCTATTCCTCAGAAGTTTCATCTAAATGTGTCTTTCTACAGAGTTATTTTTTCCACATCCTGACATCAAAAGTGTCAAGTAACCTGCCTAGAATTTGTTTTCTATGAGTTTCCTCAAACATTTCTTCTTTGGGACTTTACAACTGTTTCAGGCTCTGCAAGGAGGAATTTCATTGACTTTATTCACCAGTCTCATTCTTTGCTGTATTCCCAGTATTTAATTACATAGGCTGACCACTTCTGGTGTCAGTCTGAATATCAGACATGCCACCATTGCCTGTCTTGTACTAGACTGATGGCAGGAATGGGGACCCACAGAGGAAAAAGTAAGGTAAACAGAATCTGATTAAGACCCTTTAAAAGCATGTGTTAATCTCATAAGTTCAGCTAAGCAAGAAACTATCTCAAATTTAACTCCTTCATTGTTTTTTAAAGGCATAGATCATCACTTACCCTCCATGGCACTATACAAATAGTACATAGATGACAGTTTGGACACATTTACCAGATAATTATAATCTAAATATTTATTCTCAAGTCGTACTCATTTTCCAGTACTGTTGAAAATGTCATGTTTTTTGATCTCTTTATATGATGCAGTTAGGGAAAGGAAACTTCTACCTCTTACATCTTAACATACATGTCCAATCACATTGTTTCATTTATATGAAATCTAAAGCTCCATAAACTGTGCAGACTTTCATGTTCTAGAAAGATATTTTGGGAAAATGAATTTTGCATGGTTAGATATTTTGTGTGATTAACAGACCATGACTATCTGCTTCCACAATATTTCAAGAATATTCTAATGAAAATTCAAAAAACAATATATCTGTAGATTACAAAATATATCTGTAGATTACAAGAGACTAATACTTTTTCCTTTTTAATATCTTGGCTGTTTTAATTTTAATTGCACATACTGCCATTTAAATTAAATGTACCCTGATATCCCTGTAAGAAAAAGGCAATTTTACATTTAGTTAACAAAAATAACTCAGTTAAAAAAATAACTCAGTCTCAGTAACTCAGACTCTAAAGACACATACTTGCTGTCTGTTCAGTATTAAATGAAGTCAAATGTTTCATCCGTTTACTTCTTACTAATATAGAAATGTGTTATCACCTCAGAATTCTCTCAAAGAACATTTTTATGCATGCCTCAGTTAGGTTCTACCAACTGAATCCAATTCTGTACCATGAACTCTAGTCAGCTGGTGAACATTAAAGTTTAGATTTCTTTGTCCCCAGGTGAAATATAAATTTCCCTGATTTAAACCAATTTCCTTTTTATTAAAATTACACATTTACTCTTGCCAGAACTCTACTGGAAAAGGGAAAATAAAAAGGGACGTGAAACTTGGACATTATAACAAACATGAATCTGACATTTGCAGACACAAGCAAGAAGTAAGGAGGGATACACTTTTTTTACCAATTAAGATAAACTTCAAGATTTGCACTGCAGAAATCACACAAAGAATTCTAGTAGGCCTGAGAAGGCATGAGTGTACTGACAGAATTGGAGACACAATCAGTTAATATTCTCTCAGTAAAGACACTGCTTGCCTTCCTTTGGCCCTGTTCAAGCAATCTTTATTGTTCTAGTCTCCAGTTTCCATCTGGCAAGCTCTCCCTCATGAATAATTTCATTTGTGAATCTATGTCCTAAATTCAGTCTCCCTTACATTTTATCTTTACTTCAGTGCCTCCCCTTGCTGTCTACTCTCACTGTCTTTCACCCTCACCCACACCTTTCTGTACTGTCTTTTGCTCCTGTTCTAGTCTCATCATCCTGTTGTCTTCATGAGTCTTTGCTAGGGACATAAATAGACGATAGATTCTTTTCCTAGAGTCTGACAGATTATCCCATCATTCTGTCATGGAGTTCAGGTAGAAGAGAGTATACAAATGATATTTTAAAGAAATTTATAAAGAAAATACTTCTGTCAAAGACCTGTGATCCAAGTCCTCTAAATTACTATGTGTGTGGTCTGGAGCTGCTTAAGCAACAGTGGCTGTGGTTGTAAATGGGAATAGTCAGCCTCATTAAGGGTGACAATTACTGCATTGATAACATCAAACCAGGATGTTACTTGCAGGATGGCCTACAAATAATGTTGAACTGAAAAGAAAGTAGGACAGAACACTGCAAAACTTTTAAACTTGTGTGCTTTTCATTCACTGATATGGTTTATCTACAAAGGACGAGGGGGAACACAAACTGCCTTTAATTTTCCCTTGAGCATTTTTCAAGTTCATTCCAAATATCTGTGGTTTGAAATCAGTAAAAACTAGGAAGTCGTGTTACCTTTACAGAAACATTTTTCCAGAGAAGCCAGTCAAAATTACCTTGAAACTGAAAATTGAATAATACTTCTTCACACATTTTTTTAAAACATTTTGAAAGTCTATGTTACATTTATTTTGAAGGAAAACTGAACACCTTCAGTTTTACAGTTTTTCCATCTCATGATGGAAAACTAGTTCAGGTTACAAAATGAACAAGCTTTATGGTTTGATTAATTCATGGTTCTTTGTGATGATTCTAGGAACCTACCAAACTATTCAGAATATTCAGTCAATAAGAACTGCATGTCTGAATTAACTATATGAATATAGTTTGTCAGATTACATTGATAAATCACCCTGCACTTTACCTTATCTGCTTAATGGTATCAGGAGCTCATATTCACATCCATTAGGTAATATTAAAACCATAATTTGCTAGTTATTCATCAAAAATTCCCTAGTTATTTCTCAAAACATTTGTTTCTGTTTGGTTTAATGGGCTGCATCTGTCTGTCTAGTTTAAATACAGCCATAAATCAAAGACCTTTTTTACTGCCTTAAAGGAAGACTGTGCATGGCTTAATGAAAGAAGAATACTTTTCATGATATTCAGAAAATAAATCATCTGCACCATTGAACAAGAGCCAGTATCATGTAGGGTATATGGCATTTCAACAGAGAATTACCAACTGCTCCCATTTATGCAATAACATTGCCAGCTTCTCATAGAAGATAGCCTGAAAAAAAATGCCTGGGTTCTGTGTCTTCCAGATGCCTCCCTGGTACACACAATCCTATCCAAGCCCGTGTGAAAAGTGACACATATCGGATCTTAGTCTGAAAAGGCCCTCCACACTTGTGCTGGAACACCTCACTAAACATGGGTTTTCATTTCTAACACTCATTCTCTCCAGAGAATCCTGCTGTTATATTTCAAGCCTGGTTTATATCAATATACTCATAATTGAAATTATTGCTGAAGTCTGAGAGTTTAAAACATTTGTTAAATAGAGCTGTTGGTGCATGACTTCATGAAAGCTGGATACTTTATGCTATATTTCAGGTAGACAATGTGAAAGCCTATTTCAGTCCTAATGCCAACACACACATCATAAAGTCTTTCTACTTACTGCTAACAGCAGTAGTTTTAGAGAGCAATCTTTCTCCCACTGAATTAATGAATAAAAATATTTTTAGCTTCAGTGATGATGGTGATCCTAGTTCCTAAATAAAATGTAGTTCTCTGGACTTAAATAAGAGGGAGAGAATGAAAACAAATTCTGAATTCCC
This sequence comes from Pardalotus punctatus, assembly GCA_013400915.1. NCBI lineage: Eukaryota > Metazoa > Chordata > Aves > Passeriformes > Pardalotidae > Pardalotus > Pardalotus punctatus. Next base: position 216,216 of record VZTX01005483.1, on the reverse strand, counting down.
ATCCTCTAGTGTGCTGCTAGGATGGTAAAATCCCCTGAGGCTGGACAAGATCATGTGGGAAGAAGTGAGGAGAAGGTCCACGTTTAGAAATACAATCACACTTCAAATAAATTAATTCTAGACAATAAATCCCTGGCCAACAACCACAAATGCAAACAATGGGGCAAAGATTTTTTTCACAAAATCCATCATAAAAGTAAGCGGCAAGTACCTTTTAGGGTATAAATAACAATTTCCACATTAATAAATCTTTATGAGCATGTACAAATAATTTTCAAGCTCCAGTCAAGGAGCTTACAGGAAAGAACAGTGTACTGAGCAGATGATGGGTCCAAGGACTTGCCTAAATCCTTGTTTCTTCCTTGAAACAAGAGTTCTTCTGTTTACACTGGTTGCTTGGTATTCCTGTTCAGTGGATAGACACAGTTATCTCCAAACGGCAGTGTGCCCTGTCATGAGACAGAAGCCAAGATTCTGCACGCCGTGCTGTCCTGTGGGCAGGCTTGTTTTGGCATTCGCAACAGGCAGAGTTTGGGCAGCCATGTAAGAGTGCCTTCCTTAGCTTTTAAATAGTTCATGTTTAATGAGATTAACATCAACACTAATCACAAATTTGCAAGACTCCAAAAGAACAAAATCTTGCTGAGTTATTTACTTAATTCTAATTTGAACACTTCACTACCAATATCTTGTTCATGACCTGACTTTCAAACTGTAAAGCTTCACCATTCATGTCAATCAGACAAGGAGATGACTTTAAGATCACTGCAACTGATGATGATCAGATTTTTTATGATTATATGTTGGATATTTGACTAGTACAGGGAATAAAACACATGGTATAGTACAAAAGAGAAACTGTAATACTCTTGGTCAATCCTGTTTTCCCAAACATTTCTGAGCAAGTCAGGAAACTGGGAACATCTCAAAGCAAAAAGTGGTATTAGCATCTCAGAAGTGTTTAAGGCACAGGCCATAGGAAGCTCTGTATTGGACTCAGAAAGCTGTCTATGTCATGTGGTTTAAGTAATAGAGGTACCATTTCATTAATTCTATATTACTTTTTAAAGCGGTTGAATGCAAATCACTGTTGAGGCAAAAAAAGTGAAAAAGGTATTCCCAATAAAACTGACGTGTCATATTTTTCCTGTCTTTGTATAAAAACTTTGTATTTGTTCACTCTTCCAACTTGATTCCCCCTGCATAAGAGTAATAAAATATGTTTTGTTGTTTGTCTGTGCAAAAATAATTTATCAAGACTGATAAACAGAGAAATGCTCAATTATTCCAAATCAAAATCCTTGTTCCAAATGCTATGTAGATTGGCAAGATGTCAGCTGATGTCCGTTCCTCCATTTGAATTTTAATGACTAGCTCTTGTGGATCCCAAAACTGACCATGATGATGTCTTTAGAGATATTTGATGATGTCCTTAGAGATAAACTCATAAATGCACTACATTGCCACATTTCTCTCTCTTTATAGAAATGCTAAGGAAAAAAATTATCTTTCTGTTGAATATATCTCAAAGATAATTCATGAAATTTTCTTCCTACCCATGGAGCTAAATTTATTTTAAGTTGAAATAGCAGATATAAAATGACAAAAAATCCATAAAGATAAGCTTTGCTTATATCTCTCATAAGAACACTGTAAAAAGGAAAACTGATTACAATAATTTTATAGAGATCACAAATCAAACTAAAGGTAAAAAAAAAAACCCAAAACCATGGATTTTTTTTCCTTTCCACTGAATTTTCAGTTTCATTTTACCCAGGACACAGCCAATAACGAGTTGTCTCCTCCGGCACATTAGAGTGTTTTGTGCAGCCATCCATTTGGTCTCTGAGGAAAAAGAGGTTTAGTTAATTTTCCATACTTGGATAAAACTATTTGTGATAACCTTGTTAGGAAGGGGAGTTGCCTAGCACTATTTCTGCTAGTCTGAGAAACTATAGCCAGTTCCAGATTTCTTACTGAGGAAACAGAAGAATCACTTGGTGCTTTTCTGTATCCCCCAGGTCCAGACTCCATCCCAGATCAGAGGCAACTTCACATCCAAGATGGAATGAGCATTACTGGAGTACTGGAAATGTGCAACATGGACAACTCCTGCTCTAACCTAATTCTAACCTATTTCAACATCACTCATTACAATTTACTTGATGTTAAATGGACTTTTTATTAACATAGTTACACCTGAAAATTTGATACAAAAATTTCTAGATTTTAACTGTGCACTCTGCATAAGGAACTATGTTTACAGAAAAACAACAGTGAAGTTCAAAGTTACACATACTGTTTTTCACACTATTTGCCTTTTAAAAAAGATGTCTTATAGTCTATTTTTTAATGCTCTCTTGCATATAGTCCTCATTTTGATATGTGGCACAATTTGGAATTACTCATTAATACATTTAATGAGGGAAGGAGATTTACTATTTCCAAACTTTGTATTTTATTCTTTGCCCAATATTTTCAGATAAAGACTGTTATGTGTCATTTTAACTGCATGCATAATTACCCATTTGCCCAAATCTATATGAAGTTTTCTTATAGGAAGTCTTCTACAAACAAAATCTGAAGAAGGAATTGGTGGAAACTAAAGACAAGATACTAATTTTTCATGTGCACTGAAATAAAGGAATTAGTCATTATATTAACACCAGTGTCTTCTTTATGTTGTTTAAAGAACACAACATTGGAGAGATTCCCTACCCCACATTACTGCAGGCAGTTAGACCACTTAACCCCTTCCAAAGGCTGATGAAGCTATGGACTAAGGCCACCGTTCTGCCTGTGCTTCTCAGCTTTTATTCTTACTGCAGCAGGCACAGGAATATAGTGAATTTATAACAACAGGAATGAAATAAGCATCACTTATTTCAGCTGGCCCTAAAAACAAAGAGCATAATCTGGAGTCCCTAGGGTTTAGGAGATGTCTCCACTTCTGCAAAACACAGTCTCATGCAAAAAATTTACATTAAAATGTGAGTTTGCTTTAAATATTTGCTCTGTAAGATGGCTTTTTTTGGCTCTCAATTGTTGCATCCCAGTTGCCTTCCAGCACAAACACGGACACAGCAAGTAAAAATATTTTTTCCAGTTGCTAGGATGGCAAAAAGTGCAGGAACTGAAAACCCAGGCTATTGCAGACATACTGTGGCTAGCATGATGAAAAGATTAGTTTTATTTCCTTTTTCCAAAATTTTTTACCTCCTGCTTAAGAGTTCACTTGTGGTCACTGAACACCAGATCTAACAGTTCTGAAAAGGTTGTTATGATAAAACCTACATCAAGACATACATTAATGAAGAACATGTAACAGCATGAAATATCAGTACAAAATAAATGTAAATGGTCATGTGAAGAATAAGAAGAGTTTCCTCTGACAGAAATCCATTCTGTCCTTTTTAAAGGACATCCAGTAGCCAGTTTTCCAGATCTCTTGAATTAGCAAGATCCCATGTAATCCTTCAGGAATGCAAGAAGCTGTCTTCTTTAGCTTACATTCTTCTAGAGAGGGAGAATCTCATGGAACTCCACTAAATTTTACATTCAGATAATTGCTTTTCATTAAAGATAGCATTTATTAAAGATCCATCAATTTATATAATAGTTTGTAGCTGAGGTTAAATCAAAAGACACAATGAAGTTATTCTAAGAGAGAATTCCTGATCTTTTATCAGCAGAATACTTTTGAAACTTTCTGGCCCAAATATCAGTCTGTGCCTTCTGGTATCACCTGGGTGAGAGGAAGCACTTGAGGTAACACTCTGTCCTATTTACAGCCTGATGTTGGGGCAATTCAGGTGAGTTTCTTGAGGCATTCCACGATGTACCAATAAAAAAATAGATGGCTATAAGCATTCAGGAGGGGAAAAAAATAATGTTATTATCTTTGTCACACATATTATTTACCACACTTCTTGCTTGTCTAAGCACGATTGTGTCTCCTCAAAATCACCCTAGACTTCTGACATATCTATTTAGTCACTTCTTAACACCACAGACGTCATTAATCAGAAAAGTTATTGAAGTGGGAATAATGCCTTCACAAGATCTGTTGTACAAATTTTGTTAATAGTATTTTTACCGCCACACGCTGCTCTCACCAGAAATCTGCTTATACCACACAAAAGATGTTGGAAAGCAGATCCTGCTGAGAGTGATCAGATTTTCTATTTCTTTTGACTCTGATGTTTCCCACATTGTAGCCCACATGAGATTTTTCTTGTCTTTATGGTAAACATAGCCCTTCATGTAAACAAAACATTGAAGCCATGGACTTATCCTGAGGTTTTTTTATGCCTTATGTTTATCAAATATCTGAAAAATTATTGTGCTCCTGAATTTCCTCAGTGCTTCTTTTTGAGGCAACTGTGTTCTGAACTCAGGTTTTGAATTTATTCTGCTGCTTGCTCTGAGCAAGTTCCTTCATTTTTCTAGCAGGGTCAAATGGCTTGCTTGTCTGCTTGTCCTTCTGCTTTTAAATTTTTGCTAGTATTATTTCTGTTTATTGCATTTTTTTTTCAAATGGAATTTGTAAGTACCTGAGATTACAGAATCTCTTGGCTGAGGCAAAGCCTAGCGTGATCTCAAATGAAATAGCCAAAAACATTAAAAAAGGGATGGGTAAGTATAGCCAGGCTCAAAGAAATATGATTTTACGGCGCTCTTGTTTTTTCATTGTATGTCTCATTTCATTTTTATTACATATCCTATTACATTAAATAATGACTCTGAGCAGTCACACCTGCTATCTCCAAAACAAAAGGGGTTCCTGACTTCTGTTTCATTAAAACAGGGCAAAGATCCAGCAGAATATATCATGTCAGTAGGCTTTATGTACCAGCTACTATTTTCGAATTTTGTCTTTTCTCAGAATTTTGTGACCCTTGGTTCCAAATGAGCTCCACAAGAATAGTCAAGAAGAATGTGGCCCTCTGGAAGCTTAGCAGGTTTTTTGGTGCAGTAAAGATAATAAAGGAATCCAGTAAAATTCTTAGACATATAAGTAAAAATACTTATATGAGTGAGAATTAAACATTGTTTTTTGTCATTCAGAAAAAACAGACAAGCTACATTTCACAGGTAAACTTCTCATACTGTCACTTTTTAATGAAGAACACTTTCTGTGGAAGGCTTTCCTTTTCCTAATATAGTACTGTGATACTTTGTATGATTGATAATGCAAATGTTTGTGTTTCACATCAACAATATCAGTGTGAAATATTTACTAGAAAGAAAATGTTCAGTTTCTCAAAATCCTCCCCTTGACAGCTTTTGTAAACAAAACCATAATATTTTTTTCTTATATGTACAACACCAGTGACTATCCCCATATAAAAACAAAGGGCATAATTTTTAACAGAATAAACTTCGGGTTTCATTTTATTTTTTTACCTTCAAAATTATAGAAACCATAAATATCTCCAGTCTCTTTCAGAGGCTGATAAAACTCTAAAATTCTGTCTTGCATTTGTTTCTTCCTCTCTTTCTTCTGTTATAATGGTGATCGGTACCTCTCAGCATGAGATATGTAATAGGCATTGAAGAGGGAACACTCCAATTTGCAAACCGCAAATGTTCCTTGTCTTCAGAACTGTAACATTTCAATTGGAGAAAAGTGGTGACAAAAACACTTCCTATTCACTCAGACAGCAAATATTTCTAGCTCACAAGTTGCAACATAAAAAGAAAATTTCAGCATTGGTTGAAGCATCATAAAATACGGCATATGCTCCCAAGACATGCTCTCTCTTAATTGTGATGTATCTGAAAATACAGAAATCATATGGAATTCAAAATATTTTCCTGGAAACTGTTATATCAGAAGAGCAGAGCAGTTGTAGAGACATATTATCAGGAGCAGACAGTGGAACATCGCACCACTTTCAACCACACTTTTCAACAAGACACATAGACTGATAGAAGATAATTGGTTCACTTCCTAAAATGTCTCTGTTTTCTGCACGGGTCTTTCCTGTTAAGGCTGGTGTTAAGAAACAACATGGTTTTCACAATCAATAAAAATGTGGTGAAAGGCAGGTTTGTGGCTTTTTTTTTTTTTTTTCCAGAGGCAGCCAGTACCACCACAAAGATACCACGGGGTCAGCTAGATATGTCTACCTAAACAAACAACTTCCTGTTCCATGTGAAACCAGACAAGACTGAAGACATTCTCCAGTGACAAAAAGCACAATATTCAAGAAGGTTGCCAAGAAACTTCTTTTTCCAGCTTAAAGCATCAATAGGTTATTGCCAATGCAGGGAATGGGATTGCTTTATACTGGATACCATAAAAAGCCCCCAGATCTATCTTATAAGATCATTTTGTAGGAGAATATTTTTTCTGTTCAAGCAAAATACAAAATGAAACTTGAAATTTCGATAGCACTGACCATGAAATATATCCTATTTCATAAGTTCCTACTCGTCTTCTGAGTGATTCAAGACTTATTACATGAAGGGTAAATTCATCTATCTGCTCTTTCTAAGGTCCGTTAAGAAAAGGAAGTAAAAATTAATTAATTTTACTGAAGTAAGACAAACTGATTTCAAATAATATAACAAACTTCTTTTAGGAATGACCTGAGGAAATTACATGATGATGTTAATGTCCTTTGAATCTGTTTTCTCTTAACCACTAAACCACACCAGTAGACTGCATGACATTCTTATCAGAAAAATCAACATATTTTCTTTAAGAGACAAAGGAATGTGACACAAATATGCAAATAATAGAAGGCAAAATATGGCTTGGTATACTATTTTAGTAACAAGACATTCCAGTGATGAGAAAGATGAAACAAGGACTAATTGATAGTGTTATTTTCATTTGCTGTGCTCAACAAAGGAATTGAGATGTGGACAAGAAGTAATAGTCAAAGCACAGAAGAAATGAAGAAATTTTACCAAGTAAATAAGCAACTGAGGTGGCTCTAGAATTTGAATCTTCTAGGAGAAGGGCTTATGCATATGCAAGGAGGGCATCTATTCTTTAAGAATACCACAGATCCATGAGTTATACTTTTTATTGCACATTGTTTATAGCAATTTTTCCTCTGGTTTATGTTTTGGAAGCCACTAGTGGTGGACAAACCGGAATATTTAAAATAGAAGCACTCCAAGAACACCAATGACAAACTTAGGAAAGTATATAAAGTCTGTAGAAAGAGGACATTAGGTCTGTGTGCAGCAGAATTTTAATCTTCCGTGACACTGAAGACAAAGTTCTGCAACTACAGTTTTTAATAAATGAAGGTCAAAGCCAGAACTTCTTTGATTGAGGCACTAAATGTTCAGCTACGCCCTAAAAAGAAATCCCGAAGTCTGTTTTACAGTACTTCTTGCCTCTCAGACCAGATAATATTTTTTATCTGAGTCAGAAGACTGCCTCCTGGGTTAAACCTCTTGCCTTGCTCATGTTCAGGAAAGCTTTGTTTTATGGAATAAACAAATGGGTGTCTTTGCAGTCTAAGTTTAGGTATCTCTCTACTAGATCTCTAGAAGCCTGAAAAGTTAGTTAGTGGGAAAGGTTAAAAAGACAAAACCTCAGCAAATCTGCTCCAACCACCACAGACATAAGGTAACTGGTCAGAGAAATAGGGTTAAAATTATGTGTGACTTACAGTCTGTTGCAATAACAAGCATGTTGTTTATTGAACATGCAGTTTTAGGAACTTATTGTAAAATTTGATTCATAAATTCAAATGTACTTCCAAAATGTCCAGGATTAATGTCAAGAAGTAGATTATTTTCAAGTAGGTGTCTAAAATCCAAACCGGAAGGCAAAATGCCTGCCAGAAGACTTCCAGGCTGAAAGGCAAAGTGCCAGCATGAAAATCAAGTCAATGCTGGTTCGTCAAATAGTTCCTCATCATTCCCACTCCCACTCTTCCCTCTGATGTGCTCATATCTTTCCAGAAAAGGAATACAATTTAAAAATCCACTGTAAAACTGCAAGTAGACAAATACCTGTATTTCTCCTGAACACTAGATCCCATACCATTGGTATGGTATCAGTTGCCTTTAGAGTTAGTTAAAATACCCCATTATCCCATCTACTGTTAAAATATCCCATTCAGATAATCAAGATAAGCATAAACAAGCAGGGTAACTCAAGAACAAGTAGATAATGTTTGTATGCAGTGTGAAAAAAATACTATTTAGAATTCTGAACAAGATTCCCAGCTAAGTCAGGTAAAAACTGTAGAGATTTTAGCTCCAGAAAACTGCTAGAATGTCTCAGCTCTTTCCTGAGGCAGCACATGCTTCCACAATACTATTCCCTCTTCCATCTCACTCCCCTACCCTAGTGAGGTCAGGGACTTTCTACCATACAGAGCAATCGAGGACCAGTAACTCTAATTCAGTCCTCTGTTTAAAGCTAAGTTTGTGTGGAAGGGTGTATTGATGAGGGAATTAAGGTACTTCTTTTCAGGAGAAGGCTGCTGGTAGATTGACCAAGATCCCTGGTGCCAGTGGCAGCAGAGGTTATCCCATCAGTGTAGGAGGCAGTCACAGGAGGGGTTTACCGACGCCTCACTTTATCCTTGTGGGTTACACCGGTGGGACCAGTGACATTTGTACTGGCACATACGGAAAGACACAGTGACATTGAGCAGCATCAAAATGGATTTATCAGTCATTTTGCATGTGCTGGAAGCCTGATAAGGCTGCTGGCTGCAGCAGCAGCAACTGCCAGTATGCAGACTGCAGTGTATCTAGCAGTCTTGGAGTAGCAGCAGAGTCTGTCTCCCTTCACGCCTGACTGTCATTTACCCTTCACCACCCCCTAAGCAGGAGGGTCTCAGCTGAAACGATGGCAGAACTTAAATTTTGCTTCCAATGCTGAGGAGCTCTGAGCTGCTCTGAGCTGCTCTGCTGGCAAGACAGCTTTCTGTGGGATTGCCTGATGACTCCAGGCCAAATGACGCTATCTCTTTTATTGCATTTGCCAAACACAAAGGGAAAACTAAAGTAGTATTTTTGAGGGGATTTACTGCAATTATATCACCACAATGAATTTGGTTGGGAAATGACATTTAATACTGCAGAAAGGTTTTAAACTCTGTAAAACCATGGTAATAATGGAACAAGGAAGACTTTGAGCAATGCAGTCTAGTGGAAGGTGTTCCTGCCCATGCCAGGTTGGAACTAGATGATCTTTAAGATCGATTCCAACCCAAACCATTCTGATTCTATGAACATGCCCATTCTCTTTGGGACTGACATATATTCTTAAAGTCTCAGAGTTTAGCCAAAATGACCTTGGCTTGGTTAGGTCATTCCAGGCAGGACTCCTGTAAAGTGTGTGACTTCTGGATGTCTGCTTTAAATTTATTTTTATTTTCTGAGTAGTCTGAGCCGATGTGTTTTTATATTAAAATAGCAACTAAAGCAGGTTTTACCTATATTTAGACTTATATTTCTGACAGTTTAATCCCCTGCAGTTCTGGAGGCTTTTTTAACTGGTTTCCTTTGGAGGACTAAGAAAAAGCAAAAGCAACCTATTTGGAATCAGGAAATGATCATCTTAAATTGTTACAGGAAGCATACTTATAAAACTATTTCCTCTTAATTGACAAAAAAAAAAANAAAAAAAAAAAAAAAAAAAAGCTAGCCCAAACTAAATATTACTTTATTCCTTAAAAATTGATCCAAGTGCAAAAAATTTCCATTGTCTGTTCCTGTAACTTTGTGTCTCATTGATTGTGCAATGATTTGAAGGCATTTGTGATGCCTGTTACAATCTAAAAGCTGTTTCTTTAAAGAAGCATAGGAACAACATGGAACCTTTTACTAGGTGAGACCATTTTTTGTTGCCAATTCTTTACTTTTGGATTTACATGTGGCTGTGAATGCAAACTGATTAGAAACAGCTCCTTTGCCTGTTTACTGGGACACACACTGTCCCAGACATAGCCTTCAAGTGAGAGAAGAATTGGGAGCTATGGTCCTTTACATGGCATATCCCTTAACTGAACCTACTTGCTTGTTTGAAGCAGATCTATATCAGCATGCTGAAGGGTTTTAAATAAATATTCAGAAATAATTGTAATGGCTAAAACCACAGAGTAATAAGAGCTATTAAATTCCAGGATGTTCCAGAATATGTTTCCATCTTCCTAGTGAGCAGAGACAAAAGAGCCATTCTGAGAAGTCAGCCCCATCCTGTCCCATGTACTAATGCAGTGCTCCAGCATTAAACTAATGGTTGGTTTCAGTGGATGTATTGTACCATCCCCATGTTGCCTTTATCCCTAGGCTGCATCTTTTACAATCTTTGTCTGACACCTGCTTTGAACTTAGTCAGTATCCAGCAATTTTCCCATGTAACCACATGCACATTGTTTATTTTTCCAAACATTTGTCCACCAAGTTTAAATTGTTTTCAGACCTTCAGCCTATGTTTTCAGAGCTGAGATATTGTTTTTTTTTCTAGATTAACTAAGAGACACCAATCACATCTTTTTTCTCCTTCCCTCCATTTCTTTTCTCCTGGATAGAGATGGAAGCACAGAACAGGTCTTTACACAAAGCCCTACCTAAAGATTTAGAAAGTGACAGACCATCCAGCTCAGCTCCTTACACTATGGTTTAACAGGTTAAGTATCCCTTTCTCAATTATTTATGGTGAAAGCCGTAAATAAATAGCAAGAAATAAAGGTTTCTGAAACAGCTGTTTAGTTCCTGCAAATAAGTCCAGCATTCAGCTGTCCTGTAGACTATGTTTTTTAGGACCCCCTCTGCCCACCACAAACTGGTAACTGTCTGTCCATCTACATGACTTCCATCTAAGCACCACTTTTCTCCAAAGATGGGATGTCTTCACTGCTGAGAGCCACTTCCATCCTATAAAGGTTTTATGTTCTCACAGGACTGATTAAACTCCCTTATTTTTCCACATGCTATAGACAAGGTGCCAGAGGTGCAGTCTTGAAGGTAGAATTCACTTTCAAGAGAACTTTCACTTGACAGACTTAACCATAATCTTGGATATAGTCTAATGTGGGAAAGAAACTGTTCAGTTTTGTATACATTTTCCCCATTGGGCTCAGGGAGGCCCAGGAGTTTGAAAGGTTGCCACACAGCTTGCAACAGTCACTAACATGGCAGAAGCAATCACAGGATCTCTTTACAAAAGGAAAAGAAAAGAAATCCTGAATGTTCTCAGATTCTGACCATTTCTTCTAAGTCATCAGTAACCCCAACTATTCTTTTCTTTGTGTTAGAGAAGTTCTTTCCATTCTTTCCTTACCTGTATCTAAAGCAGACCACAATCCATATTTTTCCTTAGGAGCTTCCAACCTAACCTTTTTCTATAAAATATGGCTGTAATTTATTTATTCCTCTCCTAAGTCCTCATTTTCTCCTTTTTCCCACTACTGCATTGTGCAAAAGATGATGTAACATGTCTATTCTTAACCTCAGCTATGTCTGTGACACTGTTCTTTTTTCATGCTAGAGGACTAAGTTATGTGTGTTAGCTTTTTCCAGACATAAGTCTATTTCTTTTCCTTCTTCTGCCCCTCCGTATTTTCTCAGAAACTAGGAATGTGACCTAAATGCCATTTATTTTTCTTGTTCTTACTGAACTGTTGCCACATTAAACTATTTGGTATTATAGGTCTTAAAGTAAGCCACAGGAGCTCACTGAAAAAATAGCTTTGTTCAGTACAAATGCAGCTCCTTCTCCAAAAATCTTTAACTGCTGAATAGACAAGAGACTGAGGGTGAGAAAAAGGACAGAACACGCAAATGACTGAGCCCAGTGATGGTGTGCAAAAGACAGCGCTAGCTCCTTTTTTTTGCTAAATCCAGATGTATCTTCATTAGAAGAGGAATTAGTTAATAAGGAAAAGGAAGTCAAGGCAAGGCAAGGCAAGGCAAGACAAGACAAGGAAGAGATCTTCAGGTGAAAAGTGTATATTGGGGATTACATTCCAAGGAATTGGAAGGGATTATAGAGATACTGAATCTCAGAATAGGTACAACAGTCCCTTTCAAGACTAAAAATAACTTCTGAGTTGTAGTTTTCAGTTTCAGACATGTATGCTTATGCTGCTTCCATGCTGATATAATAGAGGTAATCTTTTCTCAAGAAGGATTTGATCCATGAGAGATACAAAGTTCAGCTGAATTTTGCGTTAGAAACTTTGAGTGCTTATAAATGGCAGCCTGCCTTCTAGCAGCAGTGCTGGTGTCCAGTATGTGGTAGTAACAGAAGGTGTTTAGGAGATGATAATGGCCACAAAGGGGTTGTGATGTAGCCACAAGAACAATGTTTGCTAGTGAATGAAGCATACTGGTCCCAAACACTTACTGAATTTTCTATAGGTAGGCTCTGTGCACTGCTATAAATCTTCACCAAATTTACCAAACCAGAGTCATCAATTGGCTTTACAAAAGTGCAGAGCAAATTGTTATCAAAATGTTCATGACTTACTGCAAATCAGCATTGCCTGTTTTCTTTCTTCTCCAAGATTCCTTCCCAATGCCTGAGCACTCCTGGTATGTGGACATCTCAGAGCACCTAACAGAGGAGAAAAGAACAGATTCCCTCCCAAGCCAAGCACAGCCCTCCCTTCTTGGCTATAGACTCAAGAGAAGTGCAGAAGGACATGCTTCTTAAAAGCATATGATCAGTCCCATGAAAAGCAATGGTGCTTATAGCTAATCATAGTTTCAGGTTCTTTGCTGAACCAAGTGGCAAGCCAAGGATTTGTCAGTTCAAATATCTAAGCTGATCTCTAATACCTTAGTGTCTCAGGAAATAAGAAATTACTTCTTAGCAAAGAACATGATTGACCGCACGAAGTCAAATTTTAAGTGTAGTCAAGAGAGTGCGAAAAGGCAACCCACAGAATAATGTGACCTTAGATGAAGTTAAAACAAGTTTTGAACACATACATGAATGAAAACATAATTTCATTTTTTCTAAAGACCTACTCTAAGACTCTATTGCTAATAAAAAATCCACTGATCTTTTATAAAATTGCTATAACTTCTAGAGTGAAATGCTATTTTTGCTAGTTTATAACTTCGTGTGTGCCAAAACCAAACTATATAATCAATGAAATAGAAGTCCTCTGCAGCAGCAAATAAACAAAAATAAATAAATAAAAATAATGAAATACATAAAAGCAACAATGACAGTTAAATGAGCAATCTGAAGCCATTCCAGCTCTTAATCATACTAACATTTTTACCAAATACAAATGTTTAAAGAGTAGACCTATTTTATAAAGGGACCCAATTCCCAAAGCTGATGACATAAATTAAGCAAATCAAGTTGGAATGGAATAGTGTGCATTTAATCTTTCCAAGAGAAAAATCATCTAATGTACAGTTGGCATTTCCCCAGCCATGAAGTATCCTCAGGCCAGTAGAGTAATTTTCCCAACAATAAATACAGTATCTAAGTAAACATGTTCTTATAAACTGAACCTTCAACTTCAGTGTTTCATCATCAGTGACAGGAAAGTTCAAGATGACCATGATTAATATGGAATAGTTTACCTCAGCCAGCTTAACAAGATGAGGGTCTGCTGTTGGGAATATGTGGAAACAAAAGTTGAAAAATCCACACTTCTACGAGGTTTACCCTGTAGAAAAATAGACATACTCCAGCATAACATACATATTTGTTTGCCACAAGCCAGACAATGAAAACATAAACAGGGCATGGAACTAAAGAATGAATAGGGGATACATTTTAAAATATATATATGGATCTGAAAACAAAGTCCCTCAAGATTAAACTTCTTGTTCTGTTAGGGTTTCGATGCCTGAACATGGCTTCCTGGAGGACTTTCTCCACAGCTTGTTACAGGGTAAACCTGACTGGTCTACAGTCTCTGATTTTTCCTTTGCAGATGATTCACCTGCGTTGGAAGGTGAGTGCAATGCTTGCCTTGCTGCTGTTCAGTGGCAATGGAGACCAGTCTTGTAAGTACCAGTTCACCGTGCTGCACTCCACCTGGTCCCATGGACTTACACATGTTCAATTTATTCAGGCTGTACCAACATTAATCACCTTTACTATGGGTAGTTTTTTCTCCCCCCAGATTTGCTGCCAGGCAGGTCCAAGATTAGCCCCAGTGTCTATCATTCACTCCTGTAGCTGTGTTGTCTCCAGTCCTCAGTGGCAGAGTAGCCTTTGTCAGCATATGTAAATAACATGTCTTCCTGACTAAAGGTCACAGGATTCTCTCTTCCCTTTGTCCACTGTATATGTTCTCTTTCTCCTATTGTGTCTTTAGATTGTGGGAACTATTCTGTCAAGAGAGGTAATTTGCGTTAGATGTGATATATGAGTATCATCTTCAGTATCAATAACTAGAAAGCTATTCAAAACACAGTAGATACCTCACATTGGGGATGTCTCATGCATTGTTGCTAGACAGTAATTTATTTTGAATGTTGTATTTGGACCCATTTAAATCAATATTCAGATGTTAAAGTAGCATCTTGTATTCATTCACAAAGTAGTACTTTGCCTATTCATTTTTAAGAAGTTAATTTTCCGTTCTGTTGAGAATAAAATTAGTCGTTCAATATGGAAAAACAAGGGGGAAAAATCTTGCTTAGTTATTTCATGCAGAAATTAAATGAAGTGTTTTATTTTCAATAATCATTAATAATTTTCTGCTGCTCATTACACAGCAGAAAACTATCTGTAACTAGGGAGAAAAATCCTTCACAAAGAGATTCTAAATGTCATAAAAAAGAAATTGACCTGAAATCTCTCTCCTAACCTCTTTTAATATGGATTGCATCAGAGTGCATATACTATTGCACACATCTTCAATATCTGCCCCCCCAAAATAAAATAAAAACAATTTAAAAAAAAATTAAAATGATGCCCCATGCAGAAGGTCTTCCTTTTACAGGGCTCCATATTTTCACATTTTCTCTTTGCAGCTAAATAACTCTTTGTGATATGGAGCCATTCCATCAATACGCTTTTGTTTGTGTCAAACTGCCTATTCTGAAAAAGTGAAGATGGCATACTAAGGCCATTATGTGAGTCTCAGGATATTATTACGCTAAATAGCATGTTTCTAACAAGTGATTTTTTAAAAGCTTTTCACTCCCCATCGTACCCCAAATCACACCAGCTGGAAGCAAAAATAAAACCAAAGAAAAAACAAGAAAAAAACCGTTTTGTATTTCTGCTAAGTATATCATGTGTGGTTAAATACCTGAATGTAGATTTAGTTCATGATCTTCATGTGTGCACAGTTACAGCGAACTCCTGGCTGTAAAGAGACAAATTTTTACCATAACTTTCTTCATATTTGTCAGGCAATGAGAAGCACTATTCATGCTTAAAATAAGTCTAATGAGTCAGGAGTTATAAAGAGCAGAGCTTTTCCCTGCACCTCCACTGAACCTGCTGAGCTGCAGAGGTCCTTCCTTTGTATTGGACAGTGTCCTTGAATGAACCAACATACATACGCAAGTTCTATACTTAAAGCAGTTTTGTTGCTTTAGAGTGTCTTTATTTGCTTACACAGGAAAAGTGAGACTGTAGAAGCCTGACACTTTAGAAGCTATCTGTGGCAAGTTTTTTTGATCATATATTCGACATTTACCAAAGTCATCATCCAAATCTGAAAATGACCTGTGTTAACTCCTGGACAAGAAATTGGGCAGGAATCTGAGGAGAAAAGGCAAAACCTACTACAAATAAAAACTTGTTTTATGTGAGTGGAGAGAAAAATTTCTAATTTGGGTAAGGTATCCTTTGCCATAAGAGGACCCTGTATAAATGAGATGTTTATTTCCTTTGGAGCAAAGGTTAGCCAGAAAGGTTTTACAGCTATCTAAATAGAGAATAATAACATTGACCTTATAGGATGTACACACCAAGATATGTACAAAAAATTTGTGAGCTCATAGTAGCCTAAGCACGGAAGGAAGATATCATTCTTTAATGTCCATATAACAGCACTGGGAGCCTGTGATGAGTGGCATGGAGATGCCCATGTGTGAGAAGAACTACAGAGCAGGTAGAGCTGCAAAGTGGCAAGGTGAATCTTACAGCATGAATATTGCAGCTAATCCTGTATTTGCCTTTAGAAAAACAAAAAAAAATCAGGAGAGGATGAGGGAGAGGAAGAAATGGTTCACATATAAAACACTGCAGCCACAGCAGGATTCAAACACTGTACTATGAAAGTTTATGGACAGAAGTTGTGGTTAATGAAACTAAAGAGAGTACCTTTCTGTTGCAGTCTTAATCTTTCATGCACAATGAAAACTGCTCCTTAACCACAGCTGAGATGCAATAGCAGGAAAACCAGTGCTGTCAAGAGTGGCTTCAAGTGAAGGGGTCTTTGCTGGACGTGTTAAGTAGCCAAGAGCAGACAGCATGAGATAACTTGATACCTGAGCATTATTACTCCTGGATGAAATGCAGCAACAACTTACCTAAAAAAGAAGCCAGTGTACTTAATTTAGTTAGATATCGGTTATGAGAACAGAGCACAGCACTAACCCATTATCAGCATACCTGAAACCTGAAGTGGTCACTTTTAGCAATTTTGAAGCAACTGTTGATAACTGACAAAGCGCATGTGTTCAATGTGGACTGTTAAAAAAAAAAAAGCCAGGAATTGTTAGTGAATATCCCATATGGCAATACGTAAACCACAATTCAAAGGATAGGAAAAAAATGTTATTCTGGTTAGAAGGCCAGTGTAGTTAAAAGATTTTGAAGGCCTGATGAAACAGAATTAAATCTAATATTGAAAGGACTGGAGTACAGGTGCATGTCCATCTAGATTACTTTGGCAAAAAAGACCAAAAAAGAAACCAAAAAATCCCCCCAAAACAAAACAAAAACAAACAAACAAAAAAAAACCAACAAAAAAGAAAAAACAAAATACAATGCAAAAATGTTTTACAGACATTTGTATGCTGTATGTGGAAAGAAGCTTGAGGCTGTATGTATCCCAGATGCTGTTGCTGCTGTAACAGCAAGTTTGCCATGTGTAGCAAAGAAAGATATAAAGGAACATCTGTTGAAATGATACATTTGCAAATCAACAGGCCCAGATAACTGACACCCAAGAGCCCCAAGAAAGCCAGCTGGGAGCTTTCAGAACCATGTATGGGAAACTGAAGGAATTCCAAGTGATTGGATAACTACAGATGTAGTTCCAATATTTAAACAGGATAAAATGAATAATCCTGTGAATTGCAAATCAGTTAGCCTAACTTCTAGAAAGGCTAAAATAAAGAAATTTAAATAGATTCATGGATACATGCAAATAAAAATAAATCCTGGAATTTAAATAAGCCGACTTTGTCTAAAGACAAAGGCCTTGTCAGAAATAAACTTGTGGTCTTTATTGACAGCAATACAAATTTGGTTTCCAAAAGAACTGACACAGTATATTTGGAAGACAGTACATTCCTATGGTTTTCAGTCAGTCCTTGACTTATTACTTTATAACATTTTCAATATTGCATTATACACGAACAGCAGGATAAAAATTAAATTACTTGAAAACTGTCTTGTTGACAGAGCTCAACATACAATTTTAAAAGCTAATATGTAAAAGAGAAAGGATTAATAATATGAAAAGTTCTTGGATCAGTGCTAGCATTTATTTTTAGCTTATAAAATCTTTCTGGTAAAAATAAAAATTTAGAAAAAACTTCATTACTAAGTACTGAGAACAAGTAACTGACATAAAGCATTCTAGATCATTTTCTAAAATTTAGAATGCAACCAGATGTGTTCAAAAAAACTAAAAAATAAGTGTTACCTCTGAGAACATAGCACATGAGCTTTGGAGTGGGGTGCATTTATTTCAGAGTAGGAAACAATGACGTAAAGTCAGATGTCTGGAACTGCTGCATGGGAAGTGCTCAGTTCACCCCCTATAAATAAATCAGGATGGGAGCAGTTTGTTGATTTGCTAGTCATACATAAATAACTGGTCATCAGTGAACTATTGATCAGTGTCAGCTGTGCAGCACAAACTGCAGACCCTCCCGAGGAGGTGTCCACGCTCCAGCTGTGCCAGAACCCTCACACTGCCAGCCCCCACGGAGGCAGTGCTGTGGGCAGGTGCCCTGCACACACCGCAAGGAGGTGTCCCCACGCCACCCCCATGTCACCAGCCCGTGCTGTGAGTGCTTGGCTGGCTGAAGGCTGTCTCTGCCCCACAGGCCAGGGCAGGACTGGGGATACTATGGGACAATGCTGGGATATGCCAGCCATCACTGCTCCTCCTCCCACTCCAAAGCCTCTGCCAATACCCCCTTCCAGGCTTTAATGTTCCTGTGACATTGGTTCATGATGCCTACATTTCTTTTCAAAGTCACCAGAATTCAGTGAATTCTCTCTCATTGGTTTGTTTTCATCCTGTTCTTTAACATAATCAGTTTAGTGCCCATTCCCTGTCAGTTTGGGTGTCCCACCATGGATACTGTAACGTCTCCCCCATATCAGGCATTTTTATAAGACCATTTTGACCTAGATTTTGTCAGAGATTTCAAGAGTAGCGTAAAAATAGTCTAGAATTGTAAAAGATGTTTCACCGGTTGTTTAAGGCAGCCAGATGGCAGATGTAGAATTAAACATGAGAGAGTTGTCCAAAGGTCTTAGTAAACAGACATTTGGTTGGAATTTTTGAGGAAAAGTAAGTGTAATGTTTTAAAATATGTAGTTTGTTTTCTGTCTGCATCAGGGAAGGCAGAGTTGGGATAGCTGACTAGGACAACCTAGCTAGCTCTACAACATAGCATTCATGACTTTAGAACCCAATAGTACTCATTAATAAATTAAGCTCAGAAAGCTAGTAACAATTGCATAAGCTGACTTATAAATTAAGAGAATTTTGATTAAATCTTTTTATCTCACTTTACAGCGTCAGACTTTGATCACAGAGTGCTAATCCTAAAATGAGGACTACAGAATCTTGAGAAGGTTGGATCAATGTTCAGCTGTGACTACAGAAGCCTCCCAGGTGCCTGACTGAAGTATGCCGCACAAAATTTATATTGATCACTGCTTCTCTTTTTTTTTGGAGAGAACTTTTTCCTTAGCAAACTTTCCTCTCCTTTTGTAGCCTGATTTACCATTCACTGATAATCTGTAATCTCATATATGACTTACTGATATAATTTGTATTGGTCTCATCTTTTTTGTCATCATTAATGAAATAGTGGTCTCTTCTAGTTTTTGTTCTTTTCTACCAAAGCTTTGTCAAAGAGTGCTGTGTTTGAATCAAATTACCTGGTCTTTTATATAGAAATTAAATTTAAGATGTTTTGGAGTTTTTCTTGATGTTAATTTTTGCAAAAAAAATTTAAATGAAAGAATTAAAAAATCTTAAAATCAGAAAATAATTGAAAATATTTATGAAAAAATAGGATCTATTTCTGATGTCACATAACAAAAAATAAATATAGGAAGCCTGGAATCTCAATCAGAAGAAGAGACTTCTTGATTTCACTAAAATAAGCACAGATGGTCTGAGTGAGCACTATTTTGTAAGAAAAGCTTTGCCAAAAAATAGCAATAAAACACGGTTTACACTACGAAAGTGGGTGGCTTTTTTATTAATTCTGTGAAAGCATATCTTCATTTGAAACATGACCAATAGCCCATCAAAAATTAGAAGCCCTGCATCAGTCTCAAAATCATTCGACATAAATGGCAACATTCATTATTAACTCTGCAGTATTATTTTGGTTTTGAGTAACAAGGCCTGAACAGGGAAACGCCAAGGAGAAACCAAAGATCTCGTGAGCTGTAAGATTATAGTGAATTGTGTCAGGGAGGGGAATTGCAGTAGATAGTAGACAACAAAGAAAAGGACAGCTAAATACCAGGGTAAACAAAATATTCTAAAGCAGAAGGAAAAAATCAGTTTTTACAAGTCAATAAGCAATGCTGCAGTGAATTTGTATAAATTTCTGAATTTTATTCCTACACTTTTAGCCATGTTTACATAGTTCATACCTTAAAATGTTCATTTTAAATTTTGCCCTAGCAAAAAAAAAATCTAAAAAAAATTACATGAGTAGCAATTCTGTATTAGTTAAAACTATCAGTGAAGTTATATGATTAGTCTGCAGGAGCCTAGTGATTTGAGAATTTTAATCTTAGCAAACAGAGCTTCAGAGCCATCACTGAAATATTTCACATCAGAATTATTTATTGAATTCCTCCCAATAGATCCCAAAATCACGGATATGCATAGATAAGCATAAGATGGTACATTTCTTCCTATTCACTTCCATTTCACTGTAAATGATTGAAGTTTTGCCTTATTCTAAATTCAGATTTAAGATTCACTTTACCGTCTTTTTCTCAATCAATCATCAGTATGCCATCATGTTCTTTATTAATTACCCTATAAATTCACCTTTAATCCAAATTCTTTGATGTTTACATCTCTCTTTCTCCAGATATTCATTCTTTGTATTCCGCTGTGTCTTTTTGGAAGGATGACTTCTCTCTCAAAGTAAATTTTTACAGTTCTGGTTTTGTGGCATTTGGTAGGATAAAATGGAAAAGATTTCGGGTTTCCATGTTTTTTTCCCTATTCTAAGAACTCAGTTAGTACTATATGCTGTGCTATAATCTATAAGCAGTCCACATGGAGTTCCCTGAAAAATTTCCTGTTCAGTGATCTTGACAGATTTTTAGATCCTTTCTCTGCAATGCACATAAGAGGAAAACTCAGTCTGCTTCTACTCTGCTGTGGAGTCCTAACACTGGATCATATTAGCTGACATTAACCATGGGGAAGCTAAGGGATATTGGCAGTAGGATGCCTGCATCCATTCAATCTCCCCAATCTCAAAGCCACTTTATGACTATTCCAGATGGTTTTCCTCCTCTGCAATGCTCTTTGTTTCAATTTAGGTGACAATATAACTACAATTCAAATTCAGCCAAATTCAGCAGCAACCCTGATCTCCCATTCTATGTGATCTGAAGAGACTTGCTGTGGGTGGCTCATGTGGACCACATGAGTAGGCTTGGCCCTTTTGTCACTGTGGTTGTTTTAAAAAATGGCTGAGAATTAAACTCCAAATTAGCTGCTCCTCCTTCCCCCTGCCCCTCTTCACAGAGGCAGAATATGGGTTGAGAAAAAAAATTACTGAAAACAAACAGTGATGGAATGAGAAACGGACAGTGACAGTAACAATATAAATAACAAAAGTACACAAAATAGAAGGTGCTTTACACACAAAAGGTGTCAACTGAACTAAGTCTGTGTGGACAACAAGACAAAGACAAAAGGGTGGATGCTCTCCCCAGCTTCCCAGAGCCCAAGACAAAGAACTGTGAGGGACAAACACTCAAAACACTGTAATTGTCTGAGTTGCATTGCCCACTTTCCAGACCTCTGGGCTTGGCTGTGGTCGGCAGGATTTGGCTCAGCCCACCTCCACCATTCCATTCTCTGCAGCTTCTTTCTGCCCCAGCACAGCTGCACACACACACACCACTGGGCTTGGCTGTCTTTGCTACTGGATTTGTGTTCTTCCTGAGGACAGAAGGGGATGGGCAGTGGTGGTAGAGGTCCACACTGTTGGTCCCAGCAACACTCCTGCCAGAGAAACAGAACAAAATGGCACCTGTTTCAGGGTCGTTCACCTTCTCTTCACCCTGAAGCCATACCACCAGAGATGATTTTAGTGGTATAGAATAGCAACCTATATCCACTACCACACGGATGAAGGGTCTGTCCCCTACTTGGCACTCACCAGCAAAATTAGGACAGCCACCTCCCAGGACACTTCTACCCAATGGAAGCAGGTAATCAAGCCATTTTTGAGAAAAGAGCCTCAGGCTGCAGAAGGGGACATTCATATTGGATGTCAGAAAAAAAATTCTCCCCTGAAAGGTCTGCCAAGCATTGGAACAGACTGCCCAGACAAGTGTTGGAATCACCATTGCAGGAAGTGTTAATAAAGTGTGTAGACGTGGTGCTTAGGAACATGGTTCAGTGGGGGACCTGGCAGTGTCAGGTTAATTGTTGGACTCAATGATCTTAGAGGTCTTTCCCAACCTTAATGATTCTACGGTTCTATAAATATACTAAGAAAAGGCTAGGATATCTAAACAGCAACATTTCACCTTCCCACCCAGATAGTGGTTGCAATTTTGTGTCAGAGAGAGAGAAGTATTCCAGGCAGAATTACATCATCCTGTGGAAATGAGATGACCAGGAATGGGTCCAAAACATCTGTCTATCCTCAACAGTATCCCCAAGGTCATAAAAGAGTTCACTAACTGCAGCAGGGCAATAGGCAGGATATGTGTTTTCTGGCACACAGCACATATTGCTGCTTGAATCGCAAGGATACTCAGTCATACTCCAAGTCTCTGTTAAACATCAAAAGAGTTTCTTACATCACAATAGACTGGACTGGCTGAGTTGCTGATACCAGTTTCTGGAACCAATGTGGTTTCAGTACCCCCAATGCAACTTTATTTCATTGTGAACAGCTTTATATATGTGTACACGTAATTTTGAAGTGCTTAGTTAAAAAATTCCTGGCAGATACCTGTCTAACCAATGTTTAAAAGCCAGTAACAATGTAGACAAGTATTACACAACCTTTTTAGGCAATCTTTCTTGGTATTTCACTATTCTTAGAAAGTTTTTCCAAATGTCTAGCCTAAGTCTCTTTTGCTGTATTGGAAGGGAATTATTTTTTACACAATAATGTTGTTCCACTGCTAATACATTCCCTCTTGCCTTTCATTGTGCAATAGCTTTTTTTAGTATTTGAACTCTGTTATCATATCTCAGATCAACCTTCTCTTCTATAGACCAAACAACCATGATATTCACATCTTTCCTCATCCATTATATTTTCTAGCCTCCACTTATTCACTGATCTTCCCTTTAAGACCAATGTACACCTGTACAGTATAGGCCCCAAGACCAATATACACTTGTAAAATATAGTCCCCTAACTGGAGACAGCACTCCAGCTAAAGTGGTGCTAATGAGCAAATGAGCAGAAGTTCTTCAGATGTCTTACAAAAGGCATGCATTATTATAGAGTCTGGTGGGATTCAGTTTGTCTTTCTTACTACATGCAGTAATGTTGCTGTTTCATGTCCTACTGTGATCCATTACAATCTTGGGATCCTTCTCTGCAGAACCACAAGGCAACCACTTGTTTAATATCTTGCACTTACATAGCGGACATTCCTGGCTAAATATAGAGCTTTTTGCTTATTCTTACTGAATCACATCCTATTTTTCTCATATCATTCATTGGAGAGTACTCCAGTTTGTCAGGGTACTGGCTAAATACTTATCTTGTCCTATATTGTGTTGTTCCAACTTGGTATTGCCTGCAAATGTAATAAGGATATTCTTTCTTCTATAGTTCATGTAATCAATGAAAATGTTAACTAATGCCAGAAATATTGCATAGTCCTGGACATAGAGCAAAAATTCCTTCTTTATTCAAGTCGATTGACAATCAGCTTCTTCTGCCTTCTGTCTAGGATAAATCACCAGGATAAAATAAGCAAAATATCTCCTGCATTGACTATGCTGTTGGCAGCAAACCATACAAAATCTCCTAGGCAGAATTTTTGTATTGCACTTACCTAGCACTGGCTCTATATCTCAGCACTGAGGGCTGTGAACTAAATTTTTTACCTTTCTTAAACCCATTATCAAGATTTGCATACCACACCAGCTGGATGTCTTTTCCATTCCTGAGATCTGAATGCCTGTGTGGCTGGTTTGGATATCTAGACTAGACACTGAGATTTGTCAGCCTGTTTTTCAAGGAAATATTTTCACTGCTTCCTTTTATATGGAAGCATATATCAAGATGTCTAAACCTTCAGGTAAATTATTGTGGATTTTTGTATATTAGCTTTCCTACAGCTATGCTGATTTTGCTCTACAGGTTTCTTCAAATTGTGGCTCAACAGATCAAGCTACCTTTCCAAACTAATCAAAACAGACAAAGCTGCTTTGCTCTGCTTTTCTTCTCTAGAGCAAAATACCATCTATTCAGACATTACAACACACTATATAATTACTAAAGTATTTAATATTTCCTGTTTAAAAAAATCCAGGTCTCAAGGAATTCCAGAAGGATATTCAGGAAAGAGTGAATCCAGTTTTCTAAGAATAAATCTCAGAAAGCTCAGGTAAAAATATTTGACATAGACTGTCTCACGAGATCTATATTCTGCTTTCTCTACTGCATATATTTCCATTCTTTATATTTTTTCTGGTATTGTGAAGTGAATATATGTGTATGTATAAATATATAACCAAAGGCTTCTGCCTTTTGTTTAAACAATGCCCACCAAATTTATTGACAGCGTGGGTCTTATGTGTGCTTGTCTCTGGCATTTAGATCAATATATGCTTTCCTCCTTGAATTGGTTGAATTTCATAACATTGTTTTTCATTTACATATTTCACAACTTCCTCAAACTTTCCTACTCATCCTAGTCCTTCCTCGCCACTTCTTCTCCCCCTGTCAATGAATCACGATTTGACCTAAACAGTAAATACCTTTTCTCTTGATACTGCAATAAATTTGTTATTTCTCATTTGCTATTCCCAACCTGTTTAGCTGATAGTAGCAGCGACAATTCCAGTGTTATGAGATGGTGGCATTCACATGAGGATTTATACAACTTTGAAAAACACATGCAGATGCAAAAAGTACATATAGGGGACGATGGTTGGTGAAAAACTCAAAATGAGACAGCAGTGTTCGTTCACAGCCCAGAAAGACAACCAAATCAAATCAAAAAGAATGTGGCCAGCAGGTTGGAGGAGGCGATTCTGCTCCTTTACTCTGCTCTGGTGAGACCCCCCACCCCAGAGTGCTGAGTCCAGTTCTGGTACCCCCAACATAAGAAGGACATGGAACTGGCCAGAGGAGAGTTGAAAGTAAAATTGATGAGTGGACTGGAACATTTCCCCTACAAAGACAGGCTGGGAAAGTCAGGGTTGTATATGAAGGGGGCTATTAGGAAGCCCGAGAGGGACTCTTTGTCAAGAGTTGAAATGACAGGACAGGGAGTAATAGGTACACATTGAAAGAGGGAAAATTTAGGTTAAACATTAGACAGAAATTCTTTACTGTGAGGTTAGTGAACAGGAGCTGAAACAGGCTGTCCAGGGAGGTTCTGGATGCCTCAACCCTGAAAGTGTTCAAGGTCAGTGGATAAGGCCTTGAGCAACCTGGTCTAGTGGGATGTGTCCCTGCCCATGGAAGGCAGGTTAGGACTAGATGATTTTTAAGGTCCCTTCCAATCCGTAACATTTTATGATTCTATGATTCTCTATCAAACTCTACCAGAGGATAATCCCAAACCATAAACAGCAGCTCAGACTACAGAAAGAGCCTGCTTCATGATGAAACCGGATATTAAAATTTTCATCTGAAAGTTTATGTCCTGGAAGACCAAATGTCCAAGATGTTCATCCTATTGAAAGAAGGTCTTTACCAGCAGCTGATAAACAAATAGTATAAATGACTTGCTATTCAGAACCTGGCTGTGGACCAAATCATTATAAGAATATTGAAGAGACATATGATATTCAGCTGAGCATAGAAGTGTAAGCAGAGTTTTTCACATCAGATGGGTTGGTGCTGAAAGATGCAGAAAAGAAAGGAAGTTTTGAAATGACTGATGACTCCTTCCACTTCTCACAACTTAACATGACAAGAGATTCATAATGAGATGAACCACAGGAGTGCAAAGAAACCTGGAGCTGGCTGCAGATTTATTTTATTGGCCTCAAGCAGCATGAGCAAAAGAAAGGAAATGTCAGACAAGTGAGAATTGTTTCAGAAGAAAGTCTAAAAGTGAGACAGCTGCCAAGCAATTTTCACAAGAGAGAGCAAAAGCAGAATTACTGGAGGGCTTCATACAGGTGGGATAATCCCATAGGTGATAGCTAGCACACAAAAAGAAAAATTATTTTCTTGATTCTACTTTACAGACTTAATGGAGAATTCTGAAACTTAAACATCATGCTTTTACAGGAAAAAGAAGCATAGCATAATTCTGAAATGATACCTCTGTGACTTTTCATGAAAATTCACTGGTTCCTACCACAAAGTCCAAGACTTTGGACAGACATACATGCTGGATACCAGAAAAGAGGAGCTGATTTACGTAAAGCACTTGGGGAACTCTGCACCTAAAATGGAGTGCACGGTTTGAATTTAAATTCAAGTGAGTATTAGCTGCCAGCCAGGTCTGCCAGACCCTAAATTTCAGGCTGAGAAATTCTCCAGTGGCTGAAACACAAGAACCAGGAGTTGTCAGTCTTAAGCCCTTCTCATAGAATCAGAGAATCATTAAGGCTGGAAAAGACCTCCAAGATCGTTCAGCCTTTGACTGGACATCATCATGCCTAATAAAAAATAGCCCTAAGTGCCACATCCAGTTGTTTCTTGAACACCTCCAGGCATGGTGATTCTAAAACTTCCTTGGGCAGCCCATTCCAATGCTTAACCACACTTTCAGTGAAGAAATTCTTCCCTGTGTCAAATCTGAATCTCCCCTATCGTAGCTTGAAGCCATGTCCTCTTAGCCTGACACTACTTTCCTGGGAGAAGAGGCTGACTCTGCTGCTCTCTGCAGAAAAACATATTTAAAAGCCTTGTATTGCATTCATTTCTAAGAAATGACCCAGTTCATCAGAATATTCTGTAGAACAATTAGAGGAGACTCTCCACCTTCCTTGCAGAAACTGTGTAGCTCTGCAGAAATAAATAAGAAGCAGAGAAACAAAGCGGAAATAGAGGGGTACTCAGTGACGAGGATACTCTCTGGGAATTCTTAAGTTTTGATGGCATGATCTTTGCATAGAAGTCAGTAAATAAAAAGACCAGAAGAATATCACTTTGCAAAGTTTTACCACACTTAAAACACATACTAAACTCTTATACTTTAATATATAGCAGAGCGTAAGCATTAATTAACGGAAATACTGGCACAGCTGCTCCTGTTTCTTATATCTTGTGGCTTGTCAATAACCAGAAAGTTCAAATGGAAGCTCTAGGTTGGTTTTTTGCAGGATTTTTTGCTCTGGGATAAATTAAATTTATAGCAGAAAATATCTGTGCCAGGCAGGAAAGTGTTGTGGAATAGCAGGCAGTCAACAGAAAGACATTTAAGCTATTGTAATTTTATGGAAGGGTTCTGTATAGATAAAATATGGCCTGCCTATAAGTGTTTTGTGAAATGTGTGTTGCATTTTTGCTCTTTGTTTATAGTATTATGAGTGATTTCAATTAATGTTGGCAACATGAAGACAATTTATTCAGGCTTATACAGAGTTTCATGATGGCTGTCAACTTCTCTTCTTTTTCTGCTTAAAAAAGAAATTACCTTAAAGTGCTTTTCCTTTAGAGCACTTCAAAAGCAAAAAGACATACTGATTTTTCTAAGACTATTGCAACAAATATCTTTAAACAAGATATTTTTCTTAGTGGGTTCTTGCATATTGGTATTTTTTGACTTTGGTTAGTATCTTTTCTGGGCTTAAATACACTTTGATTAACTGTATTGCAGTAAGAGATTGATAAGTAAAAAATTCAGCAAGGTTGACTCTGCATAGCTCACTAGTTCGATTTACTACTAAAAAATTATTTGACTTATTCCAGGTCAAGTGCACTACAAAGGTGCTAGTTTAAAAAGAAAAATGCAAAACCAGCAACAGAAGAAAGAAACAAACAAAAAACCAAACCACCACCACCACCACAAATAACCCACAAAAAACAAAACAAAAAAACCCCAAAACAAAACAAAACAAAAAAAACCCCAAAACAAAAAAAAACAACCAACCAAACAAAAAAAACCCAAGAACAAACCCCCCTCTCCCCAACTTTAAAAGACAAAACCACAGAAAATTAGGGGGTTTTATGTTATACTAGCATATTTCCATCCAGTACTTTTGCATGAGTTCAAGTTGCACTAAATTTCACTGACAAAGTTTGATTTTCTTCGTATTGGTAATGATACACACAACAACATCACTAATGAGAAAATCAGCAGAGATCAATCCCTGATCTAACTGCATATGAACTCCACTGTGATTTCTGTCATGCCTAATTTTTCCTAAGCAACACAACTCCTTGAGAATTCTCCTGAAGACACTTCTTTTCAAACTCTGGCTCAGTGTCCATATTCTTCTTTGTAGAGCTGTATTATGTCTGTTAATGAAGTCCAGAGAGTTTATATTAATAGGTGGAAGGGAGCCTCTTGAATGTTTGTTATCATGTCAAAGGAGCTTTTGGATTAGTTCCACCTAAATCCATGTGGCTTTAAAGCCCATTTGCCTGTGGCCTTCATCCTTTCTTTCAAAATATATTCTACTACCCAAAATACAGTTTCTTCTTAAATATAGATATTTTAATTAATTTCTTTCCTAACTGTTTGCTAAAGTGTCTATTAAGCACAGATGCTGATATTTCTTATATTTGACAAGACCGTGAGAATGTGGTGATAGCCTTCATACATCTCATGAGTAAATTCTTACTGCAAAGACAGAGATCGTGGGGAATGATTGTACCACAGATAAAAGTAGTTTCATTTAAGTCCTGCAGAAAGTAATAGGAACCACTGTAGTTGAGGAAGATTTCCTTAGGTTTGAAACAATAAATATGAGATCATGTGAGCTTAAGAAAAGATCTCAACCAAACCTCACAAGACATGTAATAAAATCACAACAGTTGGCAACAGTCCTGGACTATCTCATAAACTCTAGATGAATGTGAACAGATGATAGTGTAATTAATTTTTTTTAAGTTAATTTCCCAATGAATAATTCTAAGAATCAGAATTAGACACATACCCCTTGAAATCTGATTTATTTTTGATACAACTAAAAAATACTTTAAGGGATTTCCCCCTCTGAGCTTTTTCTAATTATGCTTTTGTGTTCAGAAATACTTAATTTTTTTAATACAGTCACCTTGTGACTATATGAAATATCCATTTTATCAATATTGAAGGAGAATAACTCTTCTAAAGAGCAAACTGTGAAGCTGAGTGTAAACAGACTCCTATCTAATATACAGTGGAAAATTCCCTAAAAATAAGGGAAATAAAATTCTGCTTTAACCACAGCAATTTTAAGTGAAACTCAGAGAAGTGGTTAAAACCCAGAACTTTTTAAGAAAAAGAAGCTAAAGATATAATAAAGAATTAAAATAGGAGGGAGTCAGCAAATCAGGAATACACTACTGAAGGCATTGGAGCCATTTTCTGAAGCTTGTTGCGCTATTAAGGTTTTCTTCACTCGGATCTGGAGGGCGTTAATTTTTAGGAACAAGCAATAATCCAAAGATAAGCTATTGTAGCATTATGTAATGTCAAAAGTTGGGACTATTCTTCAATTTAGCTGTCCCAGCATTTCAATCATCCTAAGTAAAATGTTATTACATAAAAAATACTTTCACCATTTTCCATATGTTTTCCTCTTTTGTATGTTTTTAATAGTTTTTTTTCCATCATGGTGCTTCTACAAAAGCAAGGAGCTACACAACAAGAAAAAATCATCATTTCAAATTTCATGAAAATAGGAATTAAAAAACATGTGGCTGAATGTCAGCTTCTTATGGGGCTAAAAGGCTCATATTGGGTCAATAAAGAAAATCAAAGAAGGGTGAAAAAATTATTAATATTTAATTTCCTCCAATATTTCTTGGATAGATCAGACCAACATGAGATCTGCCCTCAGGCTGAATTTTATCAGACAAATGACTACCAAATAATAAAAAAAAAATTTAGAAAAGGTGCCCATCCACTGGGGCACCTCAGAAACTTAAAAGAAACGTTCACAGCAACTACATAAAATAAGTCTTAACTAGCAAAGTTTCAGTTAGAATTATTTGAAACAAAAGAAATTTAGGAAAGGCCATCTGTCCAGTAGAGCACTTATGTATTTGAGTATCCTGAATACCTACAGTTTCTAATCTTATGTAGTTATCATGTATTATCATCTTTTGCGGTGATTTAAACTCCCCATCCAACATGAATCTGCAGAACTAAAAATCATTAATGCAATTGTGTCCCTTGTGCTGTCTCGTATGTGAGGTGTGTTCACAACACATTTCTCTGAGATCAGCTGAAAAACCCAGGAACATTTCCACCTTTCAGAAGAGCTGATTTTTTTACAAGATTTATATTTTGTATCTATGATCTATTTTGTCTGAACTACTAAGCGAGAGATTGTGCTGGAAAAGATTCACTTTCCATACCTCTTGTTGATGCTAGAGCCACAGACGGTCAAAACCACAGTGGCAACGGGTGCTTGACTTAATATTGTAATGACTCAGGAGCTTTGCTGGAAGGGCGGAGAATTGTGGTTCCAGTCATTGTTCTCTTCAGTGTTTCTGGGTTTTATCCAATGATGATCTGAAGTGAAGTGCACAAACAGTTCTGGGCACATGGCCCAGGAGTCAAGCTTTTCCAAAAGCAGAATTCTCTAAGCACTATGACACAAAGCCAGTCTGTTCTCCCTAAGTACTCCTGTCTGTATCACAGCCCAGCGTCAGCTGGAGCAAGGACTACTTGCTATGCAAAATGTTGGGTGATCAATGCATTTCCTGGCCTGGAAGACAGGTTTCCTGCTTTCTGGACAAGTACTTTGCCAGACCAGTATCTAAAAATTCTTAATTAGATACTGGAATCTGATCACCTAAATCCCATTAGTAGTTTCACACTATAAAGTATAGTTTGCTAGGTTGTCAAAATTAGTACAAAAGGTGAGTTTTGGGTACATCTGTTTTGAGATTTGGTGGGGTTGCTTACATCACATACTAAAATACAAGAGGCTAATTTCTTCATATGTGGAAATTATGCCCCTCATTCATGGCAGGCTGCAGAAGAAAAAATTCCACACCTAGGGATGTTGCTTGTTTCCAGAATTTCTGTCTATCACTATAACCAGCCAGTTTCATGCCTTAACAATATTGCCTCGCAAAACCACATCTGCCATTTTCACCAGCTTTCCCTCAAAAAAAAACAAAAAAGGTTTTTTCAGAGATATAAAACAAAATCATACTCAAGAAAGCAGGATAACCGCTGGAAAAATGAAAATTAATGTTTTTGGAATAAAGGTCAACTATAAAAGGTGTTATATAGATATGTTTTGCCACACTTCAAATGCAAATTCATGTTTCATGGTGCATAAAGTAACTGCATAAGTTCATCTCTCCTATGAACTATGCCATCATCCATTACTGTACATCTTTTATGACAAAAAAAATATTAAACAGCTATGTTACTTGATAATGTCAGCCAGACTTTTCCTTTAACCAGACTTTTCAACCATCTCTCTCATACTCCATTTTCCACTCATGCACAGCAAGTCGCTGACCCTAGGAGAATCCTTTGTGCCTGTGGTTATGTGGATGCCACACCTAAGTGAAACAAACGTATAAAAAATTTCCTGGATCCATAACAAAAATTCTCTTTTGAGAATGCCTGGAAATGCTAATTAAGAATAAGCCAGAAAAGAATCTTTCATCGTAACAAGTTTGAATTTCACTGTTTCAAATAAAAAAGCCTGCTGGAGACCACAATCATGTCCTTCCAGTAACACTAAAAGAAAGAACTATTAAATGCTCCTTGTTGAGGAAAAAAAAGGATATAATGAAAGCCACGGCCCAAACTAAACTGAAGGAAAACACGGAGGCCAGGAATTAATTAGTGAAACTATTTGTATGCATTTGTCAGAAGGAGCTGACAAGCAGCCAGTGGACAGGAAGAAACTGAGAAGGCTTCAAAACAATCAACGATTGTGTGAACTTGAAGGAAAATAAGACAAAACAGGACAAGGAGTTTCTTTGGCAAAGGGCTGGATAGAAAGTTACTGAGAATGCAAAGAAAAGGAGTTCTCCTAGGTGTCTTAGTCTTACTGTGTCCTAGACAACAGAATTTTGCATATGGATTTGGCAAAGTACCACACGAAAGAAACAAATAATTCCAATGTAAATTTGTGACACATATTGTCCAGTTCCTAGGCCAAGTAAATGACACTGTAATGTAGTTCTTCTGGGGATTAATATTGCATTCCCTCTCCTAATTCCTTAACCCAATGGGATTGTCCAGTCTCTGAGTAAATTTCTGACAAGAGTGAGACTCCTACATGTGCCCTGTTGTTCCCCAGCTGAAGAAAAGAGTGGAGCCACAACAGCCTTCTCATCTCCTCTGCTTCAGTTCCCAGGGAAAAGTCATGGAACAAAGCTTTGAATTGTGTAGTTGCACCAGCCTGAAGTGAAAAATGACAAAATGCAACTTGGACAAAGGAAACAGATAGTAACAGAAAGTTTCTCTGCATGTCTGTTATTAAGAGGGGAAAGGAGGGGAAATTTTCACTTCATGTTTTCACTTCAAGAGACTGAAATGAAGATGAGTCCTTCTTTATGGTCTTGAATAATATGAACACTTAAAGCCCTCCTCCTGCTCCCAGGAAATCCATGAATCTCCCCGAGAATTCAGTTGTTGAAGATCAAGTTACCAATATCTGACAAGACCCTGAATTTGCAAAATTGCTATTTAAAAAGTTATAGAATGCAACTGATGATGATGATGATGATGATGATGATGATGATGATGATGATGGTGATGATGATGATAAAGGACTGGATCTAGAGGACCAGCCAAATATCTGGAGTTTATCCTCTTGTACCTAGCACTTCATCATATCCTTTAAAAAGCTTCAACACTTCCTAGGGAAGTGTTAACCTCACACAGATTAAGGCAGTTTACAGTCATCACTATAAATACAGTTGGTGCTTTTCCTGTAAGAAAACATTGAAGAATCCCAGCCAGTTCAAGTTTCACAACGCACTGACAGTAATTCCTTTTACCTGCACTGGGCATCTAGTTCACAGTAATTTCATGCAGACTATATTTCACCAATTTGTGTGTGAGTTGTCATTGTTGTATGAGACTGTTGAAAAGTTTATTAAGGTCCACCTTATTGTCCCTGTCCTCTTCCTTAGAGTCTATACAAATGAACTAGCCAAATGATCATTTACTTGGGTGTGACTTGCTAGCAATAGAGCTATAACAGTTGTTTCTTAATATCTTTTATTTTAAGATCATCTCAGTGTTCACAAATCAGCTGCAGCAACAACATTCTGGACCATGAAGTGTAGAAAAAACAAGCAGATAATTCTTATCCTATTTCTAAAGTCCTATGTTTACCCTCCTCAGCTCCTAGCATGCGCTCCATCATTCTCTAGTTCTTAAGAGATTGCTTTGGATAGTCCTTTAAAGATTTTTGTGTCTTCAATTTACTGTATTACATCTATAAAATAACTTGTCCAAAATGCACATGGACTAAATTGAAACATAGTAAATTACATAGCAAATGTTACAGAGGAGGATTTGGAAGAGAGGATGAGAGTGACTGTGGCAAGAACAGAACTCTCTGGATTCCAGTCATCACCACTGTTATCAGACTTATTACTTAACTCTGTGATACTGTACTTGCTTCCATACTTGATTGTGTGATTCTTTCTGTAATAAAACTAAATAACAGATGTTGCAGAAGCATAAAACACTGCTCTTGCATATCCGATTGTAAAAAGCAGAATAAAAAAATTTAAATTGATTTTGGGAGAGGTGTAAGTTTGCTGTAAAATTTGACTCCAATGCTGGTTCTGCTGAGTTGTGGTTCATCATACCTTTTCTATTTCTTAATGTTACTGTCACAATTATTAAATTGATGAATTTAGGTTGTCAGCCTGTACAAGTAGGAAAATTGAAGTGCAATACAGCGATGGAAGACAGGAAGAAAATAAACCTTTCAGCTGGTATTTAGGCTGGTAGTCATGTGCCCACAATACCATGATCACATTTACTACTTCACTGGCAATTAGAAATTCCTGATCAAAGACAAGTCCACACCAAAAGAAATGTGATTGTTTGCATCTCATCTGAGATGATAGACAGTTGATTTTATTAAGCTGTTTGTGCTTTTCATCCAATAACAAATTAAAAGAGAATTTGGTTTTAATAATGATAGGTTCCTACAGATCACTCATCTTGGTATGCTGCAAAAATTATCCTTTGAAGGTTAGGTAATTAAATTCCCTGCTCAGCAAGCATTCAGGTAATATTTTCTTCCAACTTGTTCTTACTTGTGGTCAGGAGGAAACTCACCAAAATCAAATTTGAAGATTTATGTGCTGATTACACTTTCAGCCAAAGTAGTGGACTTATTACGAATCCTCTCCCTTTCTCTATACAAAGTAACCTTTCTCCATTCAAACTTAAGTACTTGTAATCAAATCTCAATTGATACAAATTCTTTTTATGCCACGAACTTCCCCTAAGTTTTGGCCACAAGTCAGAGTTTTTGTTGTTGAGCTGAGCTTGCTGTTGAAGTGAGTTTATTCTGTTATTTTATTAGATAAAGGTCATCAGTAATACCTGTGAACACTCAACATAAATTTTATGCCTTTTTTTTAAATCTCTGCCTATCTGGTGAAATTCTAAATCATGGTAACAACCAAACTTGAAAACTACTTTCCCTGGAGTGCCACTGCTTTTCCTCAGACACCCTCATATGTAACTGTCATGACCTCTAAGGCAAATATGATAAATCATTGAAAGTGAGAAAGTAGGAATCCAGTTGAAAGGGGGAATCCAGTTGAATTTGTTTTTTTCCTTATTGTCTATGGTCCAATTTCCCTCGAGGCAGAGGCAAAGACATGTATGTCATTGAAAAGCTGAATATGTCTTTCTGGGACCTTCATCCTCAACGACAGGCTGCTCAAGCAGGATTCAGTTGTGCCATATCAGCACTGAATGCCCTTTTAGACCTCCAGAAGTGTCATATCTAGCAACCAGCTCCACTGCAGGCTGGCACAAGCCCCCCCTCTACCCCTCTGCTGCCAATCCTAGCTCCATCTCCGTTATAGCAGCACTGGTGGCAAGAAAGTTGAGGTGGTTACAACATACAGGGCTATAACAGGGCATCCAGTCTGCCTAACCTGAGAACATAATCGATGTCTTAATCTGGACAGAAAATACCTATATTTCCTGTTCAGGCAATAGAGGTGGATAGATAGATCTCTTGAGGGTGGGCACTACTGCTGTATATCTCAGCATAAGCACCTGAGTTACAGAGGTTGCACTCTAACCTAAGTTTATAAAATAAGACTATTGTTTCACTTCAGGAAGGAAGCAGAGGGAGGCAGCAATAGGTTTTAGGAAAAAAAAGTCAGAAATTCAAAACATTTATGTGAAAAGCAAAAGTTGTTGGCTTTCTCTCACTTGGGGGAATATCTCCTCCAGTACTGACCTTAGACTGTTAAAGATGTTATAAAGGATAGAATGAATCGAAAGTGAGCTTCTGCTATAGACATTGGAGGAATAAATTTCAAAAAAATTCACGAAGTGTGAGGGAGAAGAGTATGTCCAATATTTGTTTCATTCTCATTCTGGCCACAGGAGTATCAAATGAAGTATTTAAACAACACAGAGAAGTAAAATGTCTTTATTTGAATATATAATACATGATTTTACTTCCATTTCCTGGTTGCATGTGACCTTAAGTTTTTGCTATTTACTCAGCAATTCAACTATGGCACTGAGTGACATGATAGCACATCACAAAATTCCTACACTCTAATTTTATAACTCTGTAGCAATGTCTGTTTATCTTAATCTGTTCTTTCCACAAACTGAGAGACTAAGCACCCAAGGAAAAATAGCTTCATCTGATTAATATGTATTATTTCCACTAGCAATTACTCAAAAATTGGTCTTTAATTGAAAAAACAGACACAGAAATTTTTAAATAACCTTACAAAAAATCCATAATGTGTGAAATTTGAATGTACCTAAATACATGGCTCTGAACCCAGACATCTAGATTTAGAAAAGTACTTGTTGCTCTTTTCTGGCCAAAACCCTAATGTCTCTTTAGTGCAAACAATTTTTAAAATGTATTCTACATTTTTAAGTGGAAAAGCATAATACTTCTTCCCCGTGTTCCCAAACCATCCCATATCCAATGAACAGTTCATTTTTCCCAAAAATTTGTTTTAAATTAAAAAAGTACAAATCTTAATTTTATAGTGGAAAACCCCTCAGGCCTTTTATATAAAAATAGTCTTCCCATTAACATTTCTCAGAACTTTGCTACTGACTAGATGGTCATGAATTTTTTGCAATATGATACATTTTTGCGAGAAAAGATCAGTGATGAAAAAGTATTACATGGCCCCATACATACTGACTGCCAAAAGCTTGGTGTTTGTTTCAAGTTTACGACACATAATTTAGAAAACATCTTCATTCAGAGATACTTACGCATTTTACAGAGCCTCTTTGGCATTATATCACACTGTGCCTCAGGCTTTTGTCTGATAAGACCCATAGGTGCCATCACTATCATTTAACCAGTGGGTAGTTGAGACAAACAGAATTTCAGTGTGGTTTACCAAGGGTGCCACAAACAGTCCTTGGGCACAGCACAGCTCTGAGTTATGCTCCAACAATGATATCTCAGGGATATTGCTGTTCTGTCCTCTGTCTGGACAAATGAAAATGACATTGTCATTTTCAACTAGTAGAAATTGACATATTTTTTTGCTTATTTTGTGAGGATGTGCTTTGCTGCTTGGACTATTTCTCAGTGGTCAGAGAGTCTCTTTACCGAGAGCAGATTCTGTGCTTCACTTCCTGTTCCCAGCACTGAGTTTGAAGAAGTTTGCTGAACTCATGCCTACTAATATATTTTCAAAGACAAAATACTACTATAAGAAATAAATAAGTCACAAAAAAGGGACAGATTAAAAAAAGTCCAGAAATGCTGAGTTTGTCCAGAGCTGGGTCATGCCCTTTGGGGTATCCACTGCTCCCAGAGGTTGAGATTTTCTTCCATAAATGGTTGCAGTTCCATCCTTGATGTCTTATGTACTTTAAAGGGTGATGAAAAGGAAGTTATTAAATAAATAGGTTTTCTGATTAAAAAATGTCTAAACAGATGTCATAAGCTATAGAGCTGACAGGGAAAATATGTAAGAGAAAGTGGAACTCACTTTACACCAATTAACTGCTGTCACACAACCACTTTTGTGGACTCAACAACAAATAAACTCTAATGAACAGGATTTTTATAGGTGTTTTATTAAAGACATGTAATTTCTTTCTTTTTTTTTTTTTTTTGCATTTGGAAAAATAACTCTTAGGTGTTCAAAATTCACTTTTGACAAAACACTATATGAGAATCAGAAAAAAATGGTGCTATCACGTTATTTCCTCAAAAGATGTTTTATTTTTGTGGTTGCAATTATCTTACACCTTATTAGCTTAATTTCCAGTGATGGACTCTTGGCAATGCTGTTTTTCACTGTAGGGCTCCATTTTTGTGGTGGCTGTAATTGGTACAGCCACTTGGCATCTTTTCAGATCAGTGCGGTTAGAGAAGCAGCACTAAGAATACTGTACACATTGAGAACAGTTAAAAACAATTAATTAATTTCTCAGATAGTAAGTAAACCCATGTGGAAAAAGGGAAAAAACCCAAAACCACCAAGCTCAAGTTACAGAACAAACTGAAGTAGATGTCTTGTTTGATAATAAGTCCTTTTCATCTACTGTAATGATAGCTGATTCTCAGTGACTATATCAGTGACTGTATCAGACTGCTGTGGGTGCTCCAAAACTGCTGTCATCATCCAATTAATCCATCTCCTCTTCATCTGAGCTGCAGAGATCCCTCTAGGGCCTGTGGGACCCTTCATGTCCAGATATGTGAAGCTGGGCAGGCTTTATATGAGGTGTGCACTAGATACCTGCAAGGCAGTCATGAGTCATAAGACAGAGATTTATTTATATGAGACATCCCAAGATGTCTCACTCTGGCACAAGCATTGCCGAAGGTTGTAAGAGCCCTTCCATATCTAGATGCCGTCTACACATTTCCCGGGATTTTAAAATGCATTTTGGCATGACCCTCAACTGGGCAACTCTGAATTCTTCAATTTGAAGGCAGACAAATATAGAAAGCATCAAAAGAATGAAATCTATTAATTATTCCCTGACTGATTGCCAGTGGAGTGTAAGAAATGAGAGCTGAAGTGCAATGTCAAGACAGGAAACTGTCACTCTAGGTAATGGCTGAGACCCTGAAATTTTTGATTTGCTGGTGAAAAGGAAGAGATGGGCCACTACTGATGTAGTTGACGTTATTTGAGTGCAATAAATAGATTGATACTGGAAGCCTTATCATTAATGTTTACTAGTCTGTGCCAGGAAAATAAAATACCATTCATCCCTAAATATCCCTGTACATTTTCAGTGCAAATGGCACAGGGCTTCCTCCTTGGAGCCTCTGCAGCCACTCTCTGCACATCATGTCCTACCTTTTTTTGCCTGCCTGTCTGTGCCTGCCTCCATTGAGAGGCAAGGCAGGATCCTGGTTGGAAAGGGGATGGGGTGTGGTGCCTTAGGATTTCCAGCCTGGCAGATCTGGGAATTGTTTGAGTGTAGCTTCCCATGCCAGCAGTCCTCACCTGTGGGCAGACACAGTCATGGATTATTGTGTGCCAGTCCCCTCCACAGCACCTCAATCACCCTGTTTCATTGACCTTCCCTGGTATGTTTGGCACTGCACATCTGTAGAAAATTTGGCAGAGGTTTCTGGATGGCTCACTACAAGCTGGTGCTGCCTATTCATAATCTTCTTATCTTCTAAATGCCTGTGCCCAGAAATAAAAGCAATGATGACTACTATGTAGTTATTTGGGTTTTTTTCCTGGCATTTCCCTACTTGAAGAAATGCATCACAAGATCTTTTCTGTAGTCTTGTGTAACTTCAGCCTCTTTTCACAATTTATCCAAGAAAATAATTAATACCTCCACAGCCATGGGTCTCACCTGGTGAAGGAATGCAAATGTGGAAACTCCTAAGGTGATAAGAAACATTCAGCATAGATTTATCACAAAAAATGTCATTATAAATAATTCTGCAGAGTAAGCACACCATCTGCTTTTCTGTGCCCCGCCAACTTTCATAGCTCTGATGGGAGAGGCTGCCAAGACAAATCTTGGCAGGTCTCACTGATACCTGGTAGGGTGCTAGCCAACGGAGTTTGTCAGCTCAATCAAATTTCTTTCTTTGACAGCATAAGTGGCTTATAGGCAGGAAACAGTACATATGATATGTCTGGCTTTAATAAACTTGTGATAGTGCCTCACATGACATCCTCATACACAAAGGAAATACAGTCGAGTGTTCATGAACAGCACAGGGTCATGACTGTCACTAGACTACAAGCTCAAGCAAAAAATGCAGTTGTTTATGCAAGTATTCGAGTTGCACAAAATTAGTGGTCTGTAAGTAGTCCCTCACAACCAGAATAACTTTGCACATCACTACACAAAACAAAGTCAGTATAGATTAGGTGAATAAGTAGTTGAAAACTTACATTGAAAGAGTAGTTATCAAGGGCTCACTATCAAACCAAAAGCAAAAAGCAAGTGTGGTTAAAACAGGTTTTACCTAAGTCAAATCTTATCATTATACAAAATATTATCACTTATTACATAAATATAATTAAAATTTAGTGTGTGTTATTATTCATTATATTGTGTACAATATAATGTATTGTTATGAATAATATCCAGTGTTCACATGAGCTACTTGAATAACAAGACAGATAATCCATTTATGAACAAGGCAGTTACAAATAAACTACATACAGATCATTAATAAGTGCCACACATAAGACAGATGAGGGAATTATAGTTCTCTAGGCTTAGAATGTTTGCATTCAAAATTTTCATTCAATTACTTATTGCAGGCATTGTAGTAATCTCCCAAAAAGTTGCAAACACTACACTTGTTTCAATCAGCAGCACCTTAGTCAAATTTATTTATACATTAAAATTTAAATAAAGTTATGATAAGGAAAGGCAATTAAAAAAAATAGAAAGTATTAGAGGAGGGACTGAATTGCCTTAACATTTTCTGCCATTGTTTTCTTTTGAGAAGAACAAAATGGCATGTTGACAAACAGCCACTGTGCAAAATGTCTCTGAATTATACTGTGTGTATTGATTCCTTATTCATGTGTACATTCACTAAATGACCTTAATGACTTTCTTAATGTAGGAAATATGTACTCAAACAAGGATACAGAGATTAGTTTCAATTATTTTAAAAATCAACTTTATTTTCCTGGAGATTATCAGTCTTTTCCATGGAATTCATAATTCAACTAAGGCATTGTTGACCTGGCGGATATTTACAAATCTTATTTCCTCAGGTCCCTTCTTTCAGTAGTCTGGATATCTGCCATAAATGCTCTTTCATGGGAGCATGATCTGGCACTGGTTTCTCATCTTTGTATCAATCCTCTTCAAGCACGGGTGCTTCCCCAAGTCCCATTCATGCCATCATTC
This sequence comes from Pardalotus punctatus, assembly GCA_013400915.1. Taxonomy (NCBI): domain Eukaryota; kingdom Metazoa; phylum Chordata; class Aves; order Passeriformes; family Pardalotidae; genus Pardalotus; species Pardalotus punctatus. The sequence goes on along the minus strand of VZTX01005483.1, from coordinate 175,790 downwards.
CGCTTGTGAGCCACCAGCAAACAATGAGGCAATTCAGAAAGGGAGCAGGATTTGGACACCTGACTGTGTTAAATATTTCCACTTACCTAGCAAGCAAGTCACAACAATTCATTGATGAATATACAGCATGGGTTTTATTTGGTGATAAATGACAGCTACATTATTGGTGTTCTTGCATTTCATATATCACTATCAGAAGGTGAACAGGACACTGAACAAATAAACAAGATAGTGGCAGAAATTAGACCCTGGTTTTGAGAGATCTGTAGAATAAATACTCCATTTGCATATCCTGTGTTGTCCTTTTAATGGTTTCAGAAAAACTTTTGCTCAAATAAACAGCTTATCAGGAAAAAACTTATCAGGAAAGGATTGTGTTCATCAAGTACCTACCAGAGAAATCAATTTCCTGGAAAAGATAAGGAATAGATAATGTTCTTCATTGTTGTACTTTCTCCTTTCAGTCATACATTTCTCCACTGTATTATTTGACAGTCTGTTTGTATTACAAGGCAAGGCCATAAATTATCCAAAATATCTCATAAAAATCAGTTATTTTCTGGCAATAAAACACCCTCCACATATCAAATCCAATTTAAGTAAATTTGTTAATGACAAGGAACATATATGAGGATGCTCTGTATGAGCTTGGGCATCCTGCTTTGAAAAGTATATCCAGGAAAGTAAATTTTAAAGCTCCCCTATTTATGGATATAGCTTTATAAACCATTGAAATGGTTGGCATGCCAGGAAAAGGTCAAAAGTTACAAGGCTAAGCATAAAAACTAACAAGAGAGCTACAGAATTCATTAAAAGTCAATCCTGTCCTTGTACCAGGGATCAGATATTTGCTTTCTTTTTGTTTTATTGAATGAGAAAATGCATTTCTTATAACCATAACAATTTTTTTTAACATGATTTAAAGTACCAAGCACTTCCACATATGAGCTCATGCTAAATAAAGATGAGGCACAAAATAAAGTTTTTTCTGGTTTTTCTTCATGTGTTTCCTGTCTCCCCAGGCCTGCCCCTCCTGTTTTAGCAGTACTGATGTTACCAGCCCTCAGGCAGAGGGAAGCAATCCTTGCAGACAGTATCTAGATCAAATTTTTCCTTTGATTTCATATGCTGAGGCTGTCAGCCCAAGAGTCTGGACTGGCTTCTTATAGAAAAACAAGGTTTCTCAGAACCCTCTTTAGCATATGTTCTAATGTCAAAGAGGTTACCACCTCTGTCAAGAAACAATGCGCTCAAGTCACAACATTCGTCCTACCTGGTTTGTTTCACTGTGGTACAAGTGACAAAAGAGCGTGAAAAAGTCAATTTAAGCAAAAATGCTGATATACACTGAGTGTGAGCTCTGACAAATAATACAGACAACACATCGTTAATGAGAGCTTCTGAGGGAAGAAAAAAATAAAAGGTAGAAAAATGACCAAACTCAACAAATCAGAGTTCTGAAAATAAGGAGAGTAAAGCAAACATATTTTAAAGGCTTAGCATGGTAAGAACACCCCTTTGATGAAAGAAAGGACCCAGATGCAGAAGATAAAAGAATAGATAGAATATTTATCTGATAAGTCTGTTGTTTGTTTGTTTGCTTGTTTGTTCTTACAGGTAAGTGATCAGGGACCTTATCTGTGGAAGAGAACACTATTCTAAATATTTTCCCAGGAATATTTCCACCATTTTGACTGATGATCATTCAACACATGTGCACAGATAACTTGGCATATACCATCAACATGCCTGGGAATTGACAGAATGCAGTCTGGTTTAGGCAGAACTACATGAGTTTGAAGGATCTGCAGAGTAAGCTTAAGGGTATGCAGTTATGTTGCTCCTGTTTCTTCTTGACCATACAAAATTTTAGACTGGTCTGAAAGCTCTGAAATGCCTCCTAAGTGTTGCCAAATTCAGCTGTTATTTACTGGATGCTCTGCATCCAGATAGGGTTTCTAAAAATCCCAGAGCTAGTGACTGAAGGTGTCCCTGCTCATTGTGGTGGGGTGGATGAGATGAATTTTAAAGGTCCTTTCCAACCCAAACTATTCTATTATTCTATGTTTCTCCAAGTTTATACCAGTATTTGTCCAAGTAAGAGGAGATGACCAGAATGGAAAATTCCAGTCCAGGAAGCGACAGCTTCCAGAACAACCAAGCATGTTTTAACACAAAACCATTTTGAACATTGATTACCTTGTTCTTCCTGCCTTCCCCATATCAAAGTATTATTTATCTGAGTAAGAGAGAGAGACAAGATTTTAAGTACACTTTTTTATATGTGTGGGCATGCACATGCCTTTACTTCCAGTGAGGGAATTCCTCATACAATCATATAATCATAGAATGGCCTGGGGTGGAAGGGACCTTAGAGATCATCCTGTTCCAACCCCCCTGCCGTGGGCAGGGACACTTTCCACTAGACCATAGTGCTCGGTGCCCCATCCAACCTGGCCTTGAACACTGCCAGAACTGGGCCATATACAACTTCCCTGGGAAACCTGTTCCAGTGCCTCACCATCTCACAATAATGATTTTTTTCCTTGCATCTAATCTAAACCTGCTCTCTTTCAGTTTGAAGCCATTCCCCCTGTCCCATCACTGTATGCCCTCGTAAAAATCTCTCTCACTCTCCACCTTTTTTTCTTCAGGTACTAGAAGGCTGTTATCAGGTTACCTTTTCTTTTCCAGGCTGAACAAATTCAATTCTCCCAGCCTTTCATCATAGGAGGCGTTCCATCCCTCTAATCATCTCCGTGGCCCTCCTCAGGACCTGCTCCAACAGGTCCTTCCTGTCCTGAGGACCCCAGAGCTGATGCAGAGCTTCAGGTGGGGTCTCACCAGAGCAGAGCAGAGGGGCAGGATCCCATCCCTCTCCCTGCTGGCCACGCTGCTTTGGATGCAGCCCAGGACACATCTGGCTTTCTGGGCTGCAAGGACACATTTCTGGGTCAGGTCCAGCCTCTCCTCCACCAGCACCCCCAAGTCCTTCTCAGCAGGGCTGCTCTCGATCTGTTCATACCCCATCCTGTCTTGATGTCAGGGATTGTCCTGACCCAGGTGCAGCACCTTATGCTTGGTCCTGTTGAACCTCATGAGATTCCCACAGGCCCAATTGTCCAGGTCCCTCTGGAAGCTATCCCATCCTTCAGCCACACCACTGAGCCCAGTCTCATCTGCAAATATGCTGAGAGGGTGCACTCGATTCCCTTATCTGTATCATTAATGAGGACATTAAATAACATTGGTCCCAATACGGACCCCTGAGGAGCACCACTTGTCACCAAGGTCCATCAGGATTCTGAGCCACTGACCGCAACCCTCTGGATGTGACTGTCCAATCAATTCCTCATCCACCTAATGGTCTATCCATCGAATCCTTCTGTCTCCAATTTAGAGGGAAGGATGTGGTGGGGAAGCATGTCAAAGGCGTTACAGAAGTCCAGATAAATGACATTTGTGGCCCTTCCCTTGTCCACTGCTGGGGTCACTCCATCACAGAAGGCCACTGTGTTGGTCAGGCAGGACTTGTCCTTGGTGAAGCTGTGCTGGCTGTCCCAAATCACCTCCCTGTCCTCCTTGTGCCTTAGCACAGTCTCTAGGAGGATCTGTTCCATGACCTTTCCAGGCACAGAGGGGAGAGGGGAGGATGACAGGTCAGTAGTTCCCAGGATCTTTCTTTTTACCCTTTTCTAGATGGGTGCAATATTTCCATTCTTCTGGTGACCTGATTTCCATGACCTTTCAAATATCATGGGGAATGGCTTGGCAACTACATCAGACACTTCCACCAGGATTCTGGGATGCATTTAATCAGGTCCCAGAGACTTACGTACATTCAGCTTCCTCAGGTCATTACAATCCTGAACTTTACTTACAATGGGAGGAACTTTGCTGTCCCAGTCCCCATCCTGCTGTCCATACACTCAAGAGGTGTGATGACAGAAATCAGCCATTAACCTGTCCTTGTTTGGCTGGGGTTGCTTTGCTGATAAGAAGGAAATAGGAACTGGGTACCTGTTTGAACAAGAAATTAGTTCAGGATGCAGCATGGAGAGCAGGGAACAGTAAAAAAAAAAAAAA